>JAADVP010000878.1:0-13387 GCA_023335675.1 Globisporangium solare
ATTGGCACACAAGATTGCCCCTGTAGCATTCTACAACATAACAAAAAATCAGCTTCGCAGAGTAAAAATTCTAGAAAAAATCCAATATTTCGAGGAAAAACCCGGTGTCCTTAAGATTATGACGCGCACCTTAGTAACTTTCTCAACGAGCTGTTTAAAGAACCGAAATGTAGCACGCCTTAACAAATTGACGCATCTTAGTCCAACTTATACATCCAAGTGGCTCAAGAAATTGCACTACATTTTCAAGTTATCCAAAGCGATACCAAGGAAAAACCACTACCTTGGTGGGCGAAACCTGCCGACCGCTTTACGATTTTATCAGTTCATATACTTGACAACTTACGAACAGCTGAAGCCAAATCCGGGCGTGTGCAATGCACCAAATACTGCAGGGAACCCACAATTTCCTTGCATGGGATCTTGCTGAGGTTCACCTTTCCGCCAAAAGGTTGAGTTGCTTTAGATGCGACCTTCTCCAGCACTTGCGGAGTATCACAACCATGACACTTGGCCATACCGAACTTCTGTAGCACTTTTTCCATATAGGCCGTTTGTAATAGAGCAATGAGCTTGCCAGGTACTCGTCGAACTTCCATAGCCAGGGGATGTCGTCCGTCACCGAGATTCTTGAGTTCAAACTTGGAACCAAGCTTTTTGATCACTTGATCAATTTGCACATTCGAGCCCGCGATCGAAATGCCATCGACATATACTGTAAGAAACACCTCCGCTTCATCTCCCACGTTTCTTACATATACCTCAGGATCCATTTTGGTTCGCTGGAATCCGATGGCGGTAAGATGAGCATAAAGTGTCTTCTACCATATACCTGTAGCCTGGTTGAGCCCGTACAAGCGCCGCAGTAGTTGGCACACATGTCTCGTGTCATCGTCATAGCACTTGAGTTGCCGCATCACAATCACAGCCTCGATCACACCACAATTGAGAAAAGCTGTGACGAAGTCCACATGACGGCTCTCGAGGTCTCGGTCCACCACGGTGATCAGCACAAACCCCACAGATTCCATTCGAACAACTGGGAGCGAACGTTTGCCAAAAATCGATCCCAAATCGTTGCATGCTACCACACAGTGTGAAGCAGGCCGTCAATTCATCCAAGTTGCCCTTTTGATCTGTCTTTCGCACGAGGACTCATTTGTTCGCCAGTATTTTCACGCCTGGTGGAGGGTCGATTAATATCCACGTTCGGTTCTTTTCATGCGAGTCCATCTCCTTGCACATGGCTTTCAGCCATTCATTAGCTTCGGGTGACGCGAGTGCTTCTTCCACTGTGGCAGGGTTTTCAATTGAATGCACCAGAAATATGTTTGGCATACTCACCACGTAGTCAGTCAGGACGCTGCCGAGAGTGAGTCGAACGCCGCACAGAATCTGGTGGTGGCGTTGGGTCTTGATCCTATCGCTTGTCGCATGGAAATATCCGGCATCGTTGCTACGTCGGTACCATCTGAGCACTACTTCTCAAGCGCTGGAAGCGTAGCGACCGCAAGATGCAATCGTCTTTCAGGATCCAATGTACGCCACATGTTTTTGTTCACAGTAATTCAACCGGTTAGTGATTCCATTTTGCATATAGTAAAAATGTTTCAGGCACATGACATTGTTCCACGAAGGAGCGCGTCAAGGACTAATGGATACACCATACGAACATGTTCCTGTATTGCACTGCTCTAGTATCGTGTCGTCATGCGTGGCGGCGCTGTGCCCGATCAACGCGACGACATGTCTACTCACACGTTCCGGATGTCCTCGATGTACTGGATGGTGTAGCGATACTCAATGAGACCCATCGGAGCAACTTTCTGCGTGTGTGATTCTTGACCTTTTCTGCCGGCGCGAAGATGTGAAAGTCCTCTTCCTCTACGACGCCCCAGTTAGCTTGTGTCCCTTCAAATGATCCGCCCATACCCACAAGTAGTGTGTGAACTTGGACTTGTACGGGCACGAACGGTTTCCATTCCTTTACTTGCGTCACAGTGATGGGCCAACCACCATCAGACGCGTCAGTAAACATACAGGTGGCAGCAGTGTCGTCCGAGTGAACTAGCTCGGAGCTGTTGCTGAGCGCAGCTCTCATCTTGTTGAAAATAAAGCGCTCGCTTTCTGTGAGCGCGAGCTGTATCCTGGACGCGGCTCTCTTCGTGCGCCTACTAACCAGCCAGCGCTCAGTCGAGAGCGTGCTGCGGTGGTTTGATTTTTTTTTCATAATCCACAATAGTTTCACGCATCCAGTTCACCGCACAGACGAAACGCTGTAGGTCGGTCGCTGTGTGTGCCCTTCTTGCCACTAAGCTTGAGGCTGAAATGGTTTCAGAGCTGAAAGAACTCCTCTAGCTTATGTAAGTATGTCTCGATCTCTGCAGCATAAAGCAGCAAATCGTCGATTCACACCAGCAGGTGTTTGTAGAGCAATCTCTTGAAGCATTGTTCTATGGTCTGCTGGAAATGCAAGGCAACATCGCTGTGGTACGCATGTGTGACGATGTGATTCGCGATTTTTCGCGTGTTGGGTGCTGTAAGTCTCTATAGACTCGACTAGTGGATAGCCTAGGGGTAAGATGTCCCAGTAGAGTACGACCAGTATATACGAATGAAAAACACAACCTTAAGTCAATAGCTCTCGGACGAGGTACGTTTTGATCGGACTGTCGCTCAGTCCTTTCACAAAACATGCACCACTGGCAGAAGCGAGCTTGGCTAGCTCCTCTTTCAGCTCCTTGTGGATGAAGCCGAGTGCGGCTTGGCGGACATCATTCGGTGCGAACGTGTGCATAATGATCACCATAGCGTTATTTCCAACAACGCTTGTGATGCGCTCGAGCCCAATCCGCTCAAATACGCACCCCTTCGTCCCCGCGAGGTCTGATTTAGACCAAAAGGTCAAACTTGTTTTACTCATGGTGCGTCGGAAAGACCTGACTTTGACCAAAAAAAAGTAAACGATTTTTCAGCTTTCAGTTAGGGCGTTGTTTTGTGCACTGCCATCGGTTACGCCAGGTCAGGTCAGGGCTATTATCCGGACAAAGTATGCCATCCAGAGTCCGGATAATAAAGAATCGAGAGTTGTGGCGTCCAGCATTCGCACGCAACATGGCGGCCAAGAAAGACGCGATGCTGGCGCAGAACCTCAAGCTGCTCGCGTTTCCCGCCGCCGACCACCGCCACGCAATTATTTCCGGCAGCAGCAGCGGCAGTCATGTCTCGGGCGCGTCTCCGCTGCATGCGCACATGTTCGACTGCCCCAATGAGAAGCTGCTCTTGCGCGTGCTGCACTTCCTGCTGGTGCATCTGGAGCCCACTGCGGCGCAGGTTGGCGCTCTCTGCTGCCTCTAGACGCCTATTGTGGGCGCTTCCACACGCATGTGCTCACTGTGGCTCGTGTGTGCTGTCTCTGTGGATTTTCTGTGGTGTTGCGGCAGGAATTCCGCTTCTGTTGGCCCATTTCGATCCCGCAGGACAAGACGGCGTTCAAGAAGCTCGTGCAGGTATCCATTGAAGCTTTGTGCCAATGCTGCGATGGTAAGCGGAGCACGCATACTGAGAGAGAAACAATATATTGTGCAATGACTGGGCAGATGATGCTGCATGCGCTCGAGAAGCAAGGCCAGTTGCCAATCGGATCCAGTCAGGCGTCGCGCATTAACACGGGCTGCGGACCCAGGTACGTAGTGTATACATCCATGTCGTCTCGTTCGTGCTCGCAACTGACGCCGTCCCCCAACGTAATGTGTTGTATGTACGAATCCAGAGTCGTCGATCTGCTGTGGCGGCTCTCTACACTGGCGATCAAAACAGCGTTAACGCGAGATTTCCCATCGGCGTCTCACAAGGTCAATCTACTACCGAACATGGACAGTACCGCGAAGTCAGCCGCGATTCTAGCGCTCAAGGTGCATGCTCCCGTCGAAATGCATGTTCGAATGGATACGTGTTCGTGCACGGATGAAACACAAAAGCGCTCACGTGAATGCTTATTCTTTCTGCTGCTGCTGCTGCTGTGTGTGTGCTTCCTGTTGAGCAGGCGAAGGTCGCGACGAAAACGCACGCGTTCAAGGAGGAAAGCGTCGAGCGCTGCCATGTTCAGGACCAGTGGATCGCGACTGCAGCCGATTTGACGCACAAGATCCACGAACTTACACAGCTGCAAGTTCGTTTTCACCACCATTGTCGTCGTTTCACTGTCTGTTTAAGCGTACGAACAAATCGCTCATTATATATATGTGTGTGCAGCAACAAGTCCATGAAGAACAATCCCAGTTGGATGCAGCAGGAACGCGTGATTTGTATTCGCGCATGGGCGAAGCGCAGCGATCGACCAAGATCGAAAACGTGCAGCGCGCGTGGACGTCGATCGACGAGATGCTCAAGAGTGCGACGTGGACCCGCATCCAGTGCGTTCTTGACACCACAGCTCAGTACAATGATGGCCAGCCTGTTCTTTCTGCAGCGGCTCTTCGACCAGCACACCACACGTCTCTCGATCCAAGTGCCAGGCTGGATCTCACGGATATTGTGTCCAGCACGCAGGAGTGGATTCAGATGGCTCGGCATCGGATCCAGCAGCAAGGTACCATACTCAAATGCAGCGAGCAGGACGAGCAGCATGCTGCATCACGGATGGCCGCTCTGCTAGCGTCATCAAGTCGACATATCGCAAGCCTCCAAACGATGGCGCAGCAGCTTCAAAAAGGGCTTTCTCAGATTCAAGCTGCGAACGAGGTCGCTGCGCGCAACCAGTACATCCGGTTGGCGTCGTCGACGTTAGAACCGAGCACGCTGGACGCGAAAGAAGCACTTTCAACGGCTGTGAAGTATCCTCGATTGAAGCTGTGTCCATTAACGCCGGTGGAGCTGCTCCAGCAAGAGAACACACTGGTTCACTCGCTGAAAAAAGTCTCCATGGAGGAGCTCACGGATTTAGCAGCTGATTCGGTGCGACGATCGAATCAGAAGAAAGAGCACGAACGCCTAAGCAGCGGCGACAATGTTGCACGGCACCAAGCGCCGCCGGCTGTCGACGATCCAGCTGGAGTCATTCGCAAGCTCGAGTACCATAACGAGGGTGACGGTGATCATGATATGGAGCCATGAGACCCAAACGCGAGGTCAGTTGACTGTAGTTGAAATGCTGAAAATGGATAGGACGTATATTGATGTTTCTTTCTTTCTCTTTGTTGTGTCGCTATCCTCCGCTGGTGTGCAGCTGGTCGATTCGGGATGCCAGCGCACGCTCATGCCTGTGGGTGATCTCCATGATGCGTTCGCTTGCGCGTGTCCGCTCTTTGCTGAAGATGGTCTCCATGCGATCTCGTTCAGCTTTGCTGTGCACCGCTTGCTGAAGGAGATGCTCGCGCTGCTCTTCTGCGTGGTGCTCCTGCTCTAGCACGCGAAGAAGCTCTTCGTTTTGCTGACGGCGCAGTGCGTCAATCTCGGATCGAAGGACCGCGTCGTCGAGCTTGCCGTGTGTGTTGTCGTCATACTCGTTAGTCACCACATCATCTCGATCCTCCACAAAACTGCCTTCCCCAGAGTCGTTGCTACCTTCTGTGTCTATGTGGCTGCGATGCTGCGGAGATGCCTCTGATGACCGTTTCCACGTGGACCCAGAACCTGGCCGGCCAATCGCGCTCATAGGTCGCTTCGCTGACTTTGGCCTTTTGGGATGTGTAAATGCATCGCAGTCCGTCCACGACCGCGTCTGCAGTCCGATAGCAGACTGCGGCCGCGTCCGTAGACTCGCGACAAGGTGCTTGGGCAGTTCGAACTTCTTGGTCACGCGCATGCGGTAGAAACTCTCGAGGATGTCTTGCTTTTGCCAGTTCGCGCTCTGCTTGATCTGCTGTCGCCGCTGGATCGAGTTTGCGCGTTGTTCTTTCAATTGCTGGGCTCGCTGGTTGTCGCCCTCGATCTTGGAAAGCAAGAGGTTCGCCCTGTACGCGTCTTGTTTTTGCTTGCGAGCTAGCGCCGCCTGGATCTCTTCTTCGCGCAACTTGGCATCGTGCAACCGAGCGCGAACTGATTGGCGCTTCTGGGCGAGCATCACTTTCGTGACAAGCGACTTCTTTTCAGCCCTGTTCAAGTAGACTTGCTGTTTGTGCTGAAGCTGCTGCTGCATGCGTTCGTACGTGCGTCGTCGTTCCTCTTCCTGCCGCTGTTCCTCTAGCTTCTGATGCTCTCGCTCCACTTGCTTCTCGACTTCGCGCATCTCGAGTCGTCGTGCTGCTTCTTGCTCCTGCTCGATCAGTCTGGCGCGACGACGCTCTTCCTGGCACTGCAGTTGGTGTTGTACGAAGTCAATCGCGTCTTTCTTGCGCTGTGCTTGCAGCCGCAACTCGTGTTCTCGCTGACGCCGTTCGTTCTCAAACTGTTGCCTCCGTGCCTCGCTGAGCTGGTGTTTGCGTTCAGCTTTTTGGCGTTGATATTCCTTCAGAAGCTCTTTGTCGTGCAGGACGCTCGTGATGCGCATCTTGTTGCGTTCCTGTTTCTCGGCGATCTCCATTGCTTTGAGGCGCTTCTTGTGCTCCAGTTGGTGCCGTCGCTGCTCTTCGCGTCGAGCAATCTCTTGCTCTTTCTTCTCGACTTCGCGCGCGTGAGCGAGCTGGTAGAGCTCCGCTTGAAGCCTCGTTTCCTCTTGTTTCCGCTGGCGCTCTTTCTCTGCGAGCAGGGCGTCCCGACGTCGGCGCTCTTCCTCTTTTTTCGCGCGTTGCTCCCTGCACAGGATCTCGGCTTGCGTCTCATAGGCTTCCCTGCGCGCAAGCTCCAATTCCAGTTTATGCTGCTCAGCTCTCTCCAGTTCACGACGTCGTTTCACCTCGTCGGCTTCACGCTGCCGCCGTGCTCGTTCACGCGCGAGTTGCTCGTCGTGGCGCTTCTTTTCACGCTCTTTCCGCTCGCACTCTCGGTGGATTTCGGTCATCTGGAGCTCAAACGCGAACATTTGCTGCATTTCCGCGAGCTGTCGTTGCTGGATGTGGTCGAGCTCGCGCTTTTCGCGCTCAATCACGGTGAACTCGCGCATCGCGGCACTGCTCGACGAGTCGTGGCTGTGCATCGAGAGCTTGGCGGCGAGCGGTGAGCGGCAGAAACTGCGTGTCCGAAGCAACATCGCGCCATGGGCGCCACTCAACTCGGCGTCAATGAGCTCGTGACGCTGAGCGTGGACATTCTTGAGCTGGATCTGGCGGTTCTTTTCGTATCGTGCAGCTCGTTTCGCAGCGAGTTCGCGACTGTTTGCTGCAGCATCCCCAGTTGTAGTTCGTGGGTGACCTGGGAGAGTTCGTGTCAAGAAATACTCGATCGGCCGCTTTACGAGGTCCGCGGGCTCGAGACCGAGCATTCGGCAGGCTTCAACAGACCGTGGGCTCGTGAGGATCGGGGCCACAGCATTGCTCTCGTCAAAGTTCTCGACGCTGATGTCGCACTCGCGATCGAGGTCTGCGCACGACGACCCGGCATCATTGCCCGGGTCGCTCCTTTGGTACGGTGCCATTCGATGTATCGACTTGAATGAGGTGGGAGTGTGTGGGAAGTAATGCCACGATCTCTACCGTAGTAGCAGCGGCAAAAGCGTCAACAGGACCCTGAGAAAAGTTTATTTTCAAAATGCACTTTGATGCGCCAGGTCCGGCCAGCGTGGGGTATTTTGGGGCTCTAGCATCCGATTTAACCTCTTATTAGGAGAAAACACAACACACCCCACCGCCCTTTCGTGCTCCCTTTTGCTGTTGTCTGAGCAGACTGAGACGACCTCCACGGGTCCTGTACGGGCGAGAGCATCGGAGAGCGAGAGCTTACTGCTGCTTGTAGTCATGAGCTCCATTGCGTCGTTCCGCGGCGAGAGCGACTTTCATGCGTCGAGTATGGACGCTGGCGGTGTACGCATTCCCGTCTCGGGAGGCGACGACATGGATCCAAGTCTCGGTAAGATCTGGGATGGAGTGGGCTTTCGCTTCGATCTGTGTTGTTGCTGGAAGCAGCTCACGGAAATCTGTGTGTATGTATGTGTGCGCGCGTAATGCGTGGCAGCTGGAGGCTTCCGCGTGATCTGCGATCGAGAGACGCCCTTCGAGCTGCGCATTCAGGTCCGTTTCGCACGAAGCAAGCCCGTGAGCTTAGCTGGCCGCATTGTGCTGTTGCTCGATTTTGCGCGCTGACCTTGTACTGATCGCCCCTTTTGTTTTTGTCGCCAGGATGCGGACAATATGCCGCAGCAAGTCGGGACGCTCGAGGCCATCAAAGTGAAGATCCTGATCTTGGGCGACGATGCCGACATCCACGCCGTCAAAGTCGAATTGTAGACGGAAAGCGATCTGTTTTTCCTGTACGTGCACACGTGCGACGCCGACGCGTCCCACGCGATGCAGGACCAGCAGAAACTCATGATCGAGTTTGCCGATTACGCGAACGTGCTCATCCGGATGCTCAACAACTGTATCAAGGAGTCGCACAACCACTTGGCCGTATACCTCATGCAGGCCGACGGCCGCGCGCGCCTCGACTTCATCCAAAACATGGAGTACAAGTTTGTCGAGCTGCTCTCAGTGGACTTCCTGCGCGTGACCGAGGACGCGATCCGCCAGCACATCTCGTTCCGGTACAACTCCATGAAATCGCGGCTGCAAGTGCTGCAAACGAGGCTCCATGTGCGTCGGAATGATTGACGATTGGCCATGTTTACGCTTTCCTAAATGCTTCTAACGCGTGGGTTGTCTGCGCTGCCGCTGGGACGACCAGGAGGTCAGTAGTATCGTGAAAACTAAGAACCCGTCCCTGCTGCTCCAGGTACGCTTTTGAAAATCGTGATTTTGTACGAACGTGAGCTGGTCGCTTACAGTGTTGCTGGATGCGTATGCGGACTCTGCACAGCTCCAGAAAACCGGATCGGCGTCGAATGCCTCCAAGAGCAGGTATTTGACGCATTAGAGAGCTTGCTGGTCAGTCAACCGGGCTTCCCTCGTGTGCGAAAGTCGCACATCCAAATGGACAATACAATATGGTTATCTCATTTATTAAAAGCAGCATACACGTCGAAAAGAAAAGAACAAACCAACGCAGTTCTTCGGTTTAGTCTCGTCGTCTTTTTTTCGCAGCGTCCGAAGCCGACGCGCTGGACGCGTCGTCGCGCTTCTTCTCGCCCTTGATTTTCGGGGCGCTCTCCTTCCTGCTCACGTCTTCAGCGGATCCGTGTCTGCTGCTGCCCGAGGGGCTTCCTGCGCGCGCACTATTTCCTCCTTGGTTGTTGCCGCCGCCAGCTCCAGCTGCGGCAGTGGTCGTCGTCATGGTGCTAGCATTGTTGTTGGCGCCACTTGCACCGTTCAAGATCTGCTTGGCCTGCTCGCGGCGGATTTTCTTGGTCTGGTACTCATGCGAGGGCGGCAAGTTCGCGATATGCGGGAGGCTCTCGGGGTCCGCTGGCGCGTACGGTCGGGACTGAAAGTACGTCGAGTTCAGGCAGTCGGCCGCTGTTAACCGCTGCTCGGGGTCCATCACAAGCAGCGCCATGATCAGCTCCAGGGCTCCCTTCGGGAGGATGCGCTTGCGCGCACTCGTTTCACGCAGCAAGTAGTCCTTGAGGCGGTTTGCGCGCGGTTTGTCGGGCACAAACTTGCTGCTCAACGGTAGGAACCGGTAGTCGGGCCACGTCTCCGTCGTGGGCGTGCCGCAAATGTCGAAAATCTTGTTGATTTGCTCCAACTCGGTCTTCCCCTGGAAAATCGGGTGGCCGATGTACAGCTCGGCAAACACGCAGCCGATGCTCCACATGTCGATGCTCGCATCGTAACTCGTTGCACCGAGCAGCAACTCTGGCGGACGGTACCAGAGCGTCACGACTTTGTTGGTAAAGAGCTGGTCGCCTCGAATTGAGCGCGCGAGCCCGAAGTCTGCGACCTTGAGCAGGTGCTTCTTGGTGAACAACAAGTTGGAGCACTTGATGTCGCGATGGATGATGTCGAGCGAGTGCATGTGCTGCATGACCTCGAGCAACTGCTTCATGATGCTCTTGATCTCAATGTCAGAGAAGCTGCGATCAACGACAGAGATTACTGACTATCACAGCAAGTCCAGGTCCATTCCAGAGAGCAGCAGCCAATTTGCCCGCACGTACGGGTATTGCCGGTCGATCAGTCCGGTCAGGTCGTGCTCCACGTACTCGAGCACCAGGTAGATGGAGCCGTGGCAGTAGTCCAACGCTTCGTCTTTGTCCGTAAACTCCGCTGCACACAGCCATTCCCACGACGTCAACAGAACGAGCGCATTTGGTCCATGGATGTATCCTTATGACGCACCGTCATCGTCATCGTTTTCCGCCGACACGACGACCTCCTTGAGCTCGACGAGGTTGCGGTGGTTGAGGCACTTGAGCACTTTGATCTCGCGAATCGTCGTCACCGGCAGCTTTTTGCATTCGACGACACGCAATGCGCAGAAGCACCGCAGACAATGCGTCAGCCCGATGGATGGACGCAAGCAAGCACTACAGAGAGAGAGAATACAGCGCTATACAGCAAACACACGGACGTACACCCTGCACTTCGTTGAGGCTTCGGATCTTCTTGATGGCCACGACTTCGCCCGTCTGCTTGTTCTTTGCCATGTACACCTGCCTGCGCATTCACGCGTTCGTTCCCATCCGACAAGAGCACAAGCAGCCAGCGTCAGAGGCGCGATAAGAGACGACGGAGGATGCGCGCGCCGTACCCGTAGGTGCCTGCGCCGATGCACTCGAGCTTCTCGTACGCGTCGACGCCGCGCGTGCCCCAGTGGTGCTTGGGGAGATGCAGACTCATGGCGCCGCCCGCCTGCCCGCTCTGCTTTGTGGGGCTTTTTTGTATTTGAGCGCGCCATGTCGACTTTGTACACGAATACTTGGTGCCAACATACAAAACTAAAGTCGACAGGTGGTTGTACAGTACTGTGACTACTAAGTACGCTTATAGTGTGTTTTGGACTGTCGACTTAGCAGCTTTTTGTGAGGCTGGGCCGAGTTTTGCGGTGGATGAAGACGAGTCCACGATGAGCTTCTTGCGGAAAGCGGTCGCGTCCATCGAGTCGGCCATCCTCACGTCCAAGCAATGTGCGTTGCGTCCACCGCGAACCGCCAGCCGCGGCCTCAGTGCGCGCCGCGCGCTTTGCGCGGAGTGGTAGCCACCGCAGCAGCAGCAGGAGGAAGCCGCTTGCTTGGTCGACGACAAGGAGCTCCTCGTTGCGCGCGTGGTGGCGCATTGGGGGAGTATGAGCCATGACAAGCGTACTGACTTGGTTGATTGTACTGTGTTGCACTGCAGCGCTGGGCTTGCAACTGAAGCTGCAGCAAGAGCGGGACGTGTTTCTGTTCCGCAACCGCGATGCAACGCGGGATTGGATCGCATCTAGTGACCGCTCCATCGGAGGTTTGTTGGCGCACCATGCTTGCTTCTGTCTTGAGAACGTACTAAGAGATCCACGCGTGTGCCTCGTGTGTAGGATTGTCGGAGTGCAAGTGGGGGTTCTATGGGGACTCGGATGAGAAGCTCCATCCAGAAGACAAGCACGGACTCATCACGAGCGTAAACCAAGAGGACAACATCCCGTCGGGTACGTACGCTGTAGCACAGGAGAGACTGACGCACATGGCTAACTGAAGGCGGCGGTGCGAGGATAGCGGTGTTTAGCGGACGCTTGAGTATGGCGTGCCAGCCAACGGAGGCGGGCGTGATCCGAAGTGGCTACTGCGCCGTGCGCACGCCCATGCCCACGGGGCTCTTGCTGCACGGCTACGAGGGGATCACGATGCGCATTATGACTGACGGCCGAGAGTGAGTGTGCATCTGGAGTTATTTGTGGCTGCATGTCCAAGTAGCTTACATTCTTTTGTCCTTTGTCTTTTAGATACAGAATGAATGCGCAAATGGACAGTTGGAACCCACTCAACTTGTACATGGTACGTGTGTGCGCGCAATTCGCATGCTCTCTGATCAATTTGGACTGAGCAACGTGCTATTGCGGATGCGTCATATGCAAAGGGATTCATTCGCACGCCAGCGAACGAGTGGGTCGACATCGAGGTGAGCAGGAGCGCTCCCTTTTATGCCGGCATCATAAAATGAGTAAATGGACTCACATGGGGTCTGTTTGTTTATTTATTTTGTTGTTGCTGACACTCGCAGCTGCCGTTCAAAAGCTTCATGCTGACGTCGAAAGGTTACTACAAGTTTAACGACAACACCATCCTCGACCCGTCCAAGCTGCGCAGCGTACGCCTTCTTTTGATTCTCGCTCGAAAGCGTCTGCGTGTGTGTGCGTTGCCAACATTGCGGCATTTGCTATATTTTTTTTTTTTCAGATTGGCTTCGCGATCGCGGATCAAAAGGAAGGCGACTTTGAGCTGCGCGTGCAGTGGATCAAGGCCGTCGCGCAGTTAGAAAACCCGGGCAAGGACCGTGGCGACGACGACGACGACGACGACGACACGTAAGCATGTTGCATTGGAATTTGGGACGCGGCATTTGATTCACACTGATGAATGAATATTTTCTTTTATATGCCCAGAGATGACGGCACGGAGGCCAAACCAGGCTTCAAGAAGCCCTCCGACTTGGTCATTTAAGACACGACACGGCTGCAGACGAAAGACACACGGGCTCTTGAGGCGCTGTAAAGAGTTTTGACGTTAAAGTAAACACGTAAAGAAAAGAAAAGAAAGAAAGCATTCAACTGACGCATGCGCTCAGTGTTTCCTATATGTTTAATATGCAAATTACGTTCTCTGTCGCTGCCGTTCTTCCGCTACACTTCGTCCTCGCGCAGGAGCATGTTGGGGATGCCGTCGATGATGCTGAATTCGCGGCCAGACTCGGGACAGATCAGCTTCCCTTTCTTCACGTGCACCTCCAGGAGCGCATGGTGCACCTTCCGCAGCACGTCTTCGTCCGCAGCATCGATGGCCTCGGCGCCCATCTGCTCCGGCAGACTGTCGGCGACGCTGAGCGCCTTGGCGCCCGCGACGAATGCCGCCCAGTCGATCTTGGCGAGCATCTTGCGGATAAATTCGGCGTGGAAGTCCGAGGCCACGACCTCCACCTCCTCGGCCTCGATGCGCAGCGGAAAGCCATTCACGACGCCCTTCTTGTTGCACATGAGCATGTTGTGCGTGATGAGCCGCATGGTGAGCGTCTGTCTGTGTGTCGATGCGCGCGTGGGTAACAATGGGTGCTTTGTGCTTGCTGCCCAAGATGGATGGAAGGAAGGAATGAGGTTTATTACCATTTAGGTTGGACTTTTCATTTCGCTAATTCAACTACTCTATAAGTATACGAGTTAAAGTGTAAACTTACTCTTGAGTCGATTTAGCTGTGTGTGTTATCCAGAAAGGAAACTGGAGTTG
>JAADVP010000879.1:0-13387 GCA_023335675.1 Globisporangium solare
ATGGAATGCGCTGGGAGCATTCATGCATCATAACGGACAGCACACAGTCGCTTTGTTGTGACCGCATCCTGCAAGTGAGTTGGCCACTTGAACTAAGAATGAGAAATAAACAGCACGAGAAGTGAACAACAGACAGCGAAAATGAGAACCAAAAATACGTTTCTATATTAGATATACACAAGGTTTGATAGGGCCCAGAAAATGCAACGACCAGCATGCATACATCCAAACGGTGCTGCGTTTACGCTACTACTGGCCGCGCTGACGAGGGCGCCGTGTCCATGGCGCTTACTTGGAGTACACGGGCACGTACTCGACGACGCCGTGCTTGTTCACGATCGTCTTCTTGATGTTGCGCAGTTGCTTCTTGCTCATCGTCTTCATACGGTGTGTGCGCGAAATCTGCATCACATTGATAAAAAAAAAAACAACAACATACACACATCAAATCGTCAGCAAGCGCTTGGTGACATATCCAGGCCAAGCCACAGCACGCACCACTTGGACGGACGCCGACTTGAGCTCGTTCTCCTTTCGTCGCTTCTCCTTCTCCTCGCGCGCCTGGCGCTTGGCGTCGCGCTCACCCTGTCGCCGGGCCTTGATCTCGTCCTGCAGCGCCTTGAGCTCCTTGAGCTTGGTGCGCTTGAGCATCTTCTCCTCCCACGACGTGCTCAGCGTCGCCGTGCCCTTGTACTTGACGGCCGAGAAGCGCGTCTTCTCCACCTTCTTCCACGTGCGGCCACTCACAGGCTTACCGATCGGCGCCTCCTGCGGCGGCACGCTCGAGCCGGGCGCAGGGGCAGCAGTAGCAGCGGCAGCGACGTCGGCCATCTTCGCTCGCTTCTCGTGCTCGGCGGGAATGGTGAAATGGAGCTCTCCGATGATAAACGGCCCTTTAGGAACCAACCAGCGGCAGCGGCGCTACGGACCACCTTCACGCAACATCACTGCTTTGAGAAGGTCCAACTGTGCATTAGTTGGAGAGCATGATTCGACAGTGCAATACCTAGTTTGCCGGTATATATCTACACTTGACATAGCAATAAATCGCTTCTTGGCATGTATGTAGAGGTGGCGCTTTTTTGAAGGCAACTGAGAGAAGAGCTCCAAGATGGCAGCCAATTTCTGCGAGATCGCGCAGATCGCCGAGGTGCTGCGCGACGCGAGGCTCCAGAACCGATCCGTGCGCATCACCGGCAGGTGCGGAGGCGCGCGCTCCTTTTCTTTGCGCTTGCGCTGCTGCAGAGTGTGACACGCAGTTCTCCTTGCGCTTGTAGATTGGACGCGTACGATGCGCAGCACAATGCGGCGCGCGTGTCGTTCCAGAACGCCGAGATCACAGTCGACACGCGAATCCTGAACATGGACGGCCTCGAGCTGCGCATTGGGTCCATGTATCAGTTTCTGGGCGAGACGCAGCAAGTGCGGCAGGTAGGAAGATAGCATTTGCGCCGTACGTGCGCCCCAAAATGAGAGCATGGTCTAATGGATGCTTTGCGTTGCGTACTGAAGGCATCTGGCGGCCAGGACGCCGTTCGCCTTGTGGCGCGCGTGGCTCGGAACGTCGACAGTCTCGACATGGATCTCTTCCTGCAGGCGCTGGCGCTGCGACGTCAATTCCTAGCGACCCACGACGCGTGAAGCCGCCTTTGTACAAGTCCTATTTAGCCCTGTGCAACCACTAGCAAACCAAAAAGCACCATAGAGACGATAGTGGTCTATTACGTGGTGCGATTAGAATGAACCTGGTGATTTACAGCAGATCGTCGTCGTCGTCGTCCATGTCGTCCTCGTCAAAGTTCTCATAGATGGAGCGCGACAACGGCGTGTCAGCGGCCAAATGCGGGTGGCGCTCAGGGTCGAGATCAGCCATATCGCCGTCCTCGTCAGCGGCAGCTACAGACGACACAGATGCAGCGCTGGTCGTGGCTGCAGGCGCCGCCGATGGGGCTTCTTCGGCCACCTTCTGAAGCTCTGGTGGGTCGTACTTGTGCAGCGCCTGGCGCCACTTGCGCACCATGGCGTCGAACGTTTTCTTGCCTACGTTGAGCGTCTTGTCGGGCGTCATCGGATGCATCGATTTGCGCCTCTGATGCCTGGGGAATATATTCATGTTGAGTGCAATGAGCAACATCATTCAATGTCATCCATGTCCATGCGCACAAAGCGTACCGTGGGACAGCGGCGCAGTACCGGTCGTAGCCGATCGTGTTCTTCCCGTAGTCGATCTGCTTCTGGCGTTGCGCGAGTCGATGCGGGTCGGTCTCGCGTTCCTCCGATAGCAGCTTTACGCCATTCCGTGCCGCGCCAGCAGCGATGGACGTAAAGGCCGTTGGCGCAATCGAGTCATCTCTAGGCGGTCCGCAGCGCTCATGCGGCGTCGGCGTATCGCGCTCTCCTCTTCGCGCGTTGCCGTGATACGGCTTGTCCCTATTGCTGTTATATCTCCCACTGCTGTGCGAGTGCCATGACTGCGGAGCGCTGGGGTCACTAGTCGCCATCGTGCCATCATGATATCTGCTGCTTGGATAATCGTACTGGGACGGCTCTGGACGACACTGCCGCTTGGCGTCCGGCGTCTCCATGCGTCGATCGTAGCTGGTGTCGTCGCTCTGGTGGTGCGCAGGCCGCTTCATCCCGCGGTTGTGCCCATTACCGCCGTCGTTATGGTAGCGCTGCTGCTGTGTCGTCTGCAGGCGCCGATCGGCGGCGTCATCAGCGTGGCGCTTCATTCGCTCTTCGTCGGAATAGTTTTCTCGCTTGCGCGGCAGCAAAAGAAATGACTACCATTATGGCAACCATGAAGTCACTCTTCCCCTTTTTTGGCGGAAAAAGTTTTGTTATCAATAAAAGGTGGAATCTCAATGTTTGCCGCCAAAACACGGTTGATGAGCGGATGGACCATGAACGTGTGGACGCAAAACAAGAACGAATCAACTTCAAGTAGAGTTTTTACTATTGTGGTTAGTGTTTGCGCAGGCTTGCGGGCTGGAAGGATGCAAGCCAATCGTAGGCTGCTGGCTGCTGCTACTGCTACTGCTGCTGCTGGTGATGTGGAGGAGAGGGCGACGAGATGCATAAGTTAGTCGTAGTCGTCCTCCTTTGACCACTTTGCCGGCGAGCCGGGGCCCTTGGCGCCGCTGCCCTTTGAGTCGGCTCGCGACAACTTGGAATCCTTCGAGTCGTCCTCGTCGTCGCTCGTGTAGTACGACTTCTTGGCCTGTGCGCTGTCCTTGGGGATGTACTTGCACTCGGCCTTGTTGTGCATGATGAGCTCGTCGCCGACAAAGTAGAAGCTGTCGGACACCGTCGCGTACGGCTGTGCGATCATGCTGCTGATGAGCTCTTCGTCGAGCGGCGGCATGAAGTAGATCGCGTCCCATGTGTTTACGCTGGACGGGATGCAAAAGCCGAACGTGAAGTCGTAGCTCTTGACGATCTCGTCGCGAAAGTAATGGCGCTCGATCATGCGCAGCTCATGCACTTCCTTGAGGCCGACCGAGAACTCCAGCTCGGTCTTGATCGCGGGGAGACGCAGCACGTCTTCAGAGAACTCGTATCGGATCGTGCGGTACGTGGCCTCGCCGCGCGCCTGCGAGAGGTCTACTTTCGGCACAGCCTTGCCCGGGCGGTTCTTGCCGATCTCAAAGATCTTGCGCTTGCTCTCGTAGTCAGAGATCGCAAAGTGCAGAAACTCGATGCCGTATGTGTTGGCGCTGAGCGGGCACAAGAACGCTGGGCACGCAAATACACGGATGACCGATCATCGAGGGAATCAGCGCGCTAGCCCACACACAGCTGGCAGCATGAGAGTAGAAGAGCAAAGACGCACAATCCGTGGGCGCTTCGAGCTCGAGCACGTCGTCTGGTGTGTATCTCTTTCGCGCCATGGCTGCTGCGGTCGTGCGTGAGTGTGTGCAGAGGGTGCTTCGGTGGCACTCTGCGACTGCTTTGCGACTGTCTGCCATGTTTCCTGCGCGCGCACCGCGGTCAGTTTTGTATGGCGGCGGTGGTTATTGCGCGCGCGCGGCTCCTCGGCGCGTGCAGCTCTTCAGGCTCTCATTGTGCACGACGGCAATTCAAAAAAGATAGGGCACGATTCATTTGAAACGTAGTGTGCGAGCTCATGCTAAGTACAACATGGCGCTGGGCATTGTGGCGACTGCCTTGAGCTCAGTACGAGCTAGCTGCTGTTCAAGCACGAAATGGACTTTCTAAATAATGCCGGCGGAGTGTCATCTTCGAGGCGTGGTACTCTCTGTTGGCAATCAAATGGGGGCAACAATACTGATGCGCAAAGGGCTACATCGGCCACATGAGCGACGCGTCTAAGCTTGAAATGGTTTTACTCCGTCTTTGCGCCATAATGCGTACAAATTGTGAGAGTCTACACAACAGATTTTTTTGTGCCCAAAGCAAACACAAAAGCTCCATACAAATTGTATTCAACGCGTGTTTTAAGCCAATTATAACGCCGTCTGGTTATTCCCCGTGTCACACGAGTTATTTTGAGTCTTAAATTGTGTTTCGCCAGGGGGGAGGGGGGACTAATGCGCGAGCATTCCCATTGTCGCGCTCGCAAAACTGGAAAAAAAAGCAGCGCCTGCTTCATGGGAGCGCGGCAGACGTCCACTCGGCCGCTCTCTCTCTCTCGCTCTCTGCATCCCTCCCTCTCTCAGCTGCGCGCACGTGAATGAGCGCCGGCGATATGACGCGCGACGCCGGAGCGAGCCGCACGTTCCGCTCGATCTTCCACCAGGAGCTCCAGGACGACGAGCTCCGCGTCCATGTGAACCGCGTGGACGACGACGACGACGCGGTCTGGAGCGACGACGCGGCGCCCAAGGCGTGCGACTGCAGTGGCGACAGCGACGCAGCGCGCGCTGCTGACGACGACAGTGAACAGCAGCATGCAGAGGAAGACAACAACCTGCGCGACACGATGCTGATCATGGACGACGACGGCGATGACGAGGCAGCGGACGACGAGGGCGCGGACGCGCCGCGGTCGGAAGAGCTGCGCATCCCCGTAAGTAGCGCTATTATGCATTTATGTATGAAGCGTGCTCATTGGTTTTGTTTGCATTTGTGTGCAGCACCGGCGATCGATGGAGGAGTGGGCGGACGACGACGAAGAAGAAGACACGTGGAAGGACATGCTGCAGGCGAAAGTGAACCAGCTGGAGCTCGTGATCCAGCAGAATAGCAACAACCTCGTCGACGCAACGACCGCGCCCAGCGCGAATTGCAACGGCGCTGCGGACGCCGAAAGCATCGCGGGCCGCCCAGCGAATCGGCACAAGATCCAGCGCACGTCGACGCTGCATTCGCACGCGGCTGGTGGCCAGCTGCATCCGCTCAAGCACGCGTCCTCTGGCGCGATGATATCGCCAATAACTGTACGTAGCCGTCGATACGAAAAAGCATGCTCGTATAATGACACTTTCCGCATTCACGCGTTTGCTTGCCTGGCAGAACTATTTGCGCAAGCGCAGCGGCTCGACGTCCTCGAGCTCGTCGACATCGCGGTCGGCAAAGCCGCTGGACGCAAACAAGACGGCGACCGCCATGTCCAGTGCACAAGGCCGCGGCGCCAAGGCGCGACCGTCGTCGACGTCGGCGATCGCTGGGCTCGCGCGGTCGTCGTCGACAAATGCGGCGCACCGGAAAAGCTCCCTCGACGCGTCCACGGGCAGCAGCGTCCGCAGACGACAAAGTAGTGCGGACGACGACGCCCGAGCCGCAGCAAGCGCGCCGCCTGTGAGCGACGCGGAGGCCGTGCGGCGCTACGTGCTGCAAGACATCAAGAAGGTGCCGATGCTGCGCGATTGCCGCCATTTGCTTGTACTGTGGGCATTAGCACTCACAGCCTTGTTGTGTGGATGTGTGTGTGTGGCGCAGATGTCGATGGACCGATTAGTGAACGACGCGCAGCGGCTGCTTTTCCTCGAGACACTGTTTCAGCAGCAGCCGTCGGTGGCAGACGCGCCGCCGCATTGACAAACAGACTTGACAGATAACCCCGGGGCTCATGTATTTAAATTAAAAGCCGATGACGCCAGCAAAGACCGAACTCCCTATCTGCTGCTGCTGTAGCCTGCGTGGTCTTCGAGGTGCTGCAGCGCCAGCAGCGCGGCTTCGTACGTCGCGAACGTCGAGCTGTGCGTGACGACCGACTTGAGTAGACTCGGCGCCGTGCCCTTGTACAGCCCGCGCACGCCCTCTCGCCGCACGATGTCGCAGAAGCACGCCCAGGACGTCGCGTAGTGCGGGATCACGCCGTAGCTCGCGCAGCGCGGCACCTGGCGCATCTGCATGCGCTTCTTGAGCGTGTCGAGCGGGTACACGGCGAGCTTCGAGAGCAGGCCCGCGACGGCGCCCGTGCCCACGTACGACAGCGCGAGCGCGATGCGGGCCTCGCGCTCTCTCGAGGCTTGCAGACGCGGCGCCATGAGCGCGTTCAAGGACGAGTAGATGCCGAAGCTGAGCCCCATGTAGGGCGCGATCTGGAACAGCGTGGCGCCGAGGCCGCTGTAAAAGCCCGCGACGCCGCGCGTGCGCCACGTGTGCGCAGCGAGGCTCGCGACCGTCGGGAACTGCTTCGGCACGCCCTGGCTCGCGAAGATCGTGCGGAAGAGGTCGAGCGGGTACGTGGCGAACGTGGCCACGACGCCCGCGGCCGCGCCGTTGAGCGTGCTCACGGCCGCGCCGTGCTCGGCCGCCAGCGGTTCGGGCCAGAGCGCGTGGAGCCCGCGGTAGCACCCGAACTGGATCGCCGAGTACGAGACCCAGAGCCCCGTGGCCGCCAGGTTGCCTCTGCCGAGGGGTTTGTTGCGCGTTAGGCCAATGGCAGCAGAGGAGGAAAAAAGGGAGAAACAAAAGGCAAATGCACGTACCGCCAGAAGCTCTTGAGCCCTTCCTCGCCGTGGATGCTCTGCAGCGACTGCAGCAGCGCCACGTACTTGGCGCTGTGCGCCGCGCCCGCGGCGATCGGCGCCTGCTGCACCTGGAACCTGCTCGCATATAAAGCGCGAATAGAATGATAATTTCCACAGATATAAAGCGTTAGCAGGCGTGCAGTATGGCAGGGAGAGTGTGTGTGGATGGTACCGGATCTTGACGAGATCTGCGCATGCGCGCCATGCAGCAAACGCGAACACGGCGCAAAGCACAAGTAGAGGCGTGTGTTAAGCAACAGCAGCTACGAGTATAAACACACACACACGCACACATAGCGGCGGATCGTACCAAGTGGCGCCGCAAGCAACCGCGTCGCGCCTGCGCCAGCAACAAGCCACAGCAACGCGCACGTTAGCGCATCATGTGCACACACACAGAGACAGCATCTAATATATATATGCAGAGCGCGCACCTCCGGCGATGGCGCCTGCGGCGGCCGCTTGGGTCGGCGTCGCCTCGCGCGCGTGTTCGCCGCCCATCTTCACGTCGTGTGTGTGTTAAACCAGTGGTAGCTGGTTTATATGGGCGTTTGTATGCCGACGGAAGCTGATTTAGTGCTGTTTGTTTTTTTTGTGGGACGCTGCTGCGCGTCGCGCCGACGGCGACGGCGGCACGCGGAAGCAGAACGCGGGCGCGAGCACCACGAGGATCACAGCATACGCCATGAGCAGGTCCGCCCAGAGGTCCACGCCGCCGCCTCTGGCGCTCGCGGGCGGCGGCTGCTTGCTGGGGCCGCCGGCGGTGGCGCCGCATGCGCGCGCGTTCAGTGTGAGCAGCGCCGTGGAGAATGCGGCGGTGCGTGAGTTGGTGGCGCGCATGATGGCAAAACGCGAGTGTGTGTGACAGGTAGCGTGCGCGCATGCTGCTGTGTGAAGCGTCGCGTGTTGAAACTAATGCGACTGCTAGTTAATCAGAAGCAGGGCTGAAGAAAGATGGGATCTATTGAAGCAAATGGTTGTTTCTCTCGTGTCAATGGAGGGTCTAAACTGCGGCGCAACCGCTGCAGCAGCAGAGCGAACGTGCAAATCTACTTGTTCTTGGCGGCCATGGCCTTCTCGTGCTCGGTCACGAGCTTCTCCTGCACGTCGCGCGTGACGAGGTCGTGGGTCTTGTACTCCATCGTGAACTCGCCCTTGCCCTGCGTGGACGACCGCAGGTCCGTCGAGAAGCCGAACATGTTCTGCAGCGGCACGTCGCAGCGCACGACCGTCGACATCTCGTCGGCGTCCGAGTTGTTGATCATACCGCGGCGGCGGTTCACCTCGGCGATGGCCGTGCCCTGGAACTCGTTCGGGACCTCGACTTCGACCGACATGACGGGCTCGAGGATGCACGGGTCGGCCTTCATGAACGCCTGGCGGATGGCCTGCACCATCGCGGTCTTGAACGCGAGCTCGCTCGAGTCCACCGAGTGGGCCTGGCCGTCGTTGATCACCACGCGCATGCGCTGCACCGGGTGGCCCACGAGCCAGCCCTTCTGCACGGCCTCTTTCGTGCCCTTTTCACACGCCGCAATGTACTCGGGCGGGATCGCATTCCCGATAATGTCGTTGACAAACTCGACGTCCTTGGCGTCCGGGTCCTCCAACGGCTCAATGTACCCGACGACACGCGCGTACTGGCCCGAGCCACCGCTCTGCTTGCGGTGCAAGTAGTTGAAATCGGACCGCTGGCGGATCGTCTCGCGGTAGTTGACCTGCGGCGCGCCCGTGGCCACCTCCACGCCGTACTCACGCTTCATGCGCTCGACGTAGATCTGCAGGTGGAGCTCGCCCATGCCCGAGATGATCGTCTCCTTGCTGTCGTCGTCCACGCGCACACGGAACGTCGGGTCCTCCTTCTGGAAACGGTTGAGCGCCTTGGAAAAGTTGGCGATCTGCTGCTTGTTCTGCGGCGTCACGGCCAGCGACATCACGGGCTCGGGCACGTGGAGACTCGTCATCGTGAACTTGGACGTGTTGGTGTCGCTGAACGTGTCCATACTGGCGCACTCGACGCCGAACATGGCCACGACCTCGCCAGCGCCCACTTCCTCGACGTCCTCCATCTCGTTCGAGTGCATCTTGACGAGGCGCGGCACCTTGATGCGCTTCATGTCGCTCATGTTGTAGATGAAGCCGCCGCGCTTGAGCGTGCCCGAGTAAATGCGCATGTACGTGAGCTGACCGAACTTGCCTTCTTCGAGCTTGAACGCGAGCGCGAGCAGCGGCGCCGTGGGCGAGCACGGCACCGACACCTGCTCTTCGTTCTTGCCCTGGTCCAGCGCGTGGTTCTCGATCTCCGACGGGCTCGGCAAGTACGCCACGACGGCGTCGAGCATCGGCTGCACGCCGCGGTTCTTGAACGCCGAGCCCATGAGCACCGGCACGAACTTGTGCGCGATCGTGGCGCGACGGATCGCAGCGCGGAGCTGCTCGTGCGTCGGCTCCTCCTCCATCAGGAACAGCTCGCCGATCTCTTCGTCCACGTCGGCGAGCACCTCGATCAGCTCTTGGCGCTTCTCCTCCGCGAGCTCGCGCGTGGCCGCAGGGATGTCGTCCGACTCCTCAATGGTCTCGCCGCTCTCGCCCTTGTTGCGCAGCGCCTTCATCGTGATCAGGTCCACGACGCCTTCGAGGTCGTTCTCGGCGCCGATCGGCACCTGGAGCGCGTTCGCGTTCAGCTTGAGCTGGTTGCGCAGATCTCGGATGACCTTCCACGGGTTGGCGCCCATGCGGTCGAGCTTGTTGATGAACGCAATGCGCGGTACGCCGTAGCGCTTCATCTGCTTGTCCACGGTCAGCGACTGACTCTGCACGCCCGAGACGCCGCAGAGCACGAGCACGCCGCCGTCGAGCACACGCAGCGCGCGCTCGACTTCGATCGTAAAGTCGACGTGGCCGGGCGTGTCGATGATGTTGATGTTGGCATCCTTCCAGCTCGCGTACGTCGCGGCCGACTGGATCGTGATGCCCTTCTCGCGCTCGAGCTCCATCGAGTCCATCTTGGCGCCGACGCCGTCCTTGCCGCGCACGTCGTGGATGGCGTTGATGCGGCCCGTGTAGAACAGGATGCGCTCCGTGAGCGTCGTCTTGCCCGAGTCAATGTGCGCCGAGATACCGATGTTGCGCAGGTTGCTCATGTAGCCCTCGGGCACCGGGTGGCCCTCGGCGAACGGGCGCAGCTTCTCCTCGCCATTGGCGCCGGCCGAGGCGCTGAACGCGCGCGCGGTCGCCAGCAGCGGAGACTTGCGCTGCTGGAGGAGCGGGCGGCGCGCGGCCGTGGCGGCGCGGGTCATCTGGAGCCACCGCATGCTGTCGGCGTCGGGTGCGTGTCTTTTTGGCGAATGCCCCAATTGTACGGCTCCGAAACGAGTGGATCAACTCCCTCGCCCTCTCGAAGGCGATGGAATCAGGCTCCAATCGGCATGCGCGGGGAAGAGTGGCGGTTTTAACTGGTTGAAGTAACTGAGACTGCTGGAGCATGCGCAACCGGTTAGCTGGATACAGTGCGTAGAGTACTTGTACAGTGTTTCCGGTGGTGCGGCTTTGATACTTTAGTATCAAAGCACCGTCTTCTTGCATTCGTTGCAGCGTCAGTCAGATTCATGGCTCGCACAACGATTTCCACGACTGCCGGCCGCGCTTTTCATCAGCGCCGAGGCATTTGCAGCGTCTGAATTGGTTGTCTTAGAAGCTCTCAGTGTCCTGGCTTTGACGTACACAGCGTGGTCGTCAGGAAGCGTTCGCTCTGATTTTTTTAGCGACTGGTGCGGAGACCGTGCCTGCGTTTCAGACAGTTTGCGGCTCATCGCGCCTGGATCGCATCGCCGTTTTTGCCGTCTGCTACCCGATTCGAACATTGCTCGATTCGCCACAGGCTAAAGGTCAAGGAGGCTACCACCACGAAAGTCAGACACCAGTACCCGACGCGCACGAAACGTGTGTACTCGCCGTAAAAGTCGCTTTTCGTGATCCTGTAGAGTGAGACAAGCGACCACCAGCACGACGCCGCGTAGATGCCCGACTTGATGGTCCGGATGAGCCAGAGCGACGAGCCCTTCGTCCCGAGCATCAACAGTAGCAGCAGTTCGTTGCCAACGAGCCCAATGCAAGCAATGAGAAACGAGTCGAACACGATGAACTCGGTCATCACGGCTGTCAGCGCTTCCATGAACTGCACGCACATGACAACCAGTGGTGTGAACTTGATGTCGATCGCTTCCTGCTCGAACAGGACCTGGTTGCTGCCGTGAGACAGCAACCCCACTGGCAGGAAAAACGCGAGGCCCCACATCCCGAGCAATGCGTATATGCAGTGCTCTTCGCCCCAGCAAGTAATCGACTGGTGCCTAAGCAGAAACGGGGGAGGGGCCATGTCGCTATCGACACACTTGGTGAGCAATTGGCCGGTGCTTCCCTGGTAGTCGACGCAGTTCACAAATGAAAAGAAGGTCGAGACGGTGCTCATGAACAAGAGCCCGTGCAATAGCGACGGCAGGTCCTTGGTCAACACGTGATTGAGCACCGGACGGGACGCCTGGAACTTGTTGGCACACTTGAGCATAAAGAACCACACAAGCAGTAGCACACAGCAGAGTTTTGCTTTGATCGCAATCGGCACGATACCGATCTCGGTAATTCCTGTGTGAGTGAAGGGTGAGGTGTATTTAGGTACGCGAGCGACTTACAATAGCCTAGGAACATGCATGGTTATTCCTGTGTACCCAAACCACTCGAGCACCGTCGGGATTTGGTCGATTGCTTTTCGCTGCTGTTGCGGATGAATCATGGCGTCGAAGTTGAGCGAGTCGAACTGCACGAGTTCCACGAGAATCGAGAGCAGCGCGAGCAGGTTTGGGTAGTACTTGGAGACTGGGAACACGCGAATACGATCTCTCTCCTGTAGATGAAACTGCACTGCAAGCAGCAAAAAAATGCCATGAAATCGCGTAGGCAACAACGTCATTGCCGTCGACTCGACACAACGTGGCATGATCGAGGCACGTACCTGAATGCTCGATGATGGAAAAAATCGACAAAGCAAACACACATGCAACGTGCGCGCCAAGAACGCGCATCATGAGCGTATTTCGCTGCGATTCATCGCCACCAATAGCCCGCGGTAGCACGAGAGCAAAGGCGATCGAGACGAAAGTACCCCCGAAGAAGTACGCTTGCGTGTGCCAGATCCTGAGACCGAGATTCCCACTTTCAGCCATGCGCACGCGAAAGAGCTCCGAACAGGCTTTTCTCGCATGGAACGAGAGCACGTACTCGTCTCGTTCTTGGCAACCGTCGCATGCTTTCGCAAGTAAGTCGTTTGTCAAGTCTGCAGCCAGCTCTTCGTGTCTCCAAACGGCAAAAAGCAGGAAGCCTTGTTGCGTTATTCGGATTAGCCATGCAACAAACGGTGATATCGGAGCTGGAATAGACTTGAAAAGGGTCTGCTGCCTGTGGCCACCAAGCGTTCGACGCAGTCTTTGCACTGCAGCTTCTTCGCTGAACGGGTCCGCGTGCAAGATTCGGTCACAAGTAGCTAGCACTTCAGCGCTAAGCAATTGATTTGGTGATGGTGGTTGCTCGCGAGGCGAAGTGGAGCGTGTGTTTGAGCCCCTCAAAGGTGCCACAATGTTGAACTTGCGACGCTTGAGGAATCCGAAGCTGTCGAACAGTGTTTGCCTTCTGTGACGTGGCTCCGCGCTTCCAAACGCAGGTTTCGAGATCAACTGGTCAGTTGTCCTGCCCACTGCGAGATGTGTTTGCCCACCAGACAAGCCACTTCCCCGTAACTCTTGCGCCAGCAGATATCTGCGCAAAAATTCTAGTTGCTTCTCTGGGTCGCTGGCCAGGAAACTGTCGACGAGGAAGCACATTCGATAAAGGCGAATTCGTTGGATTGGACGGATGAGCATTTGCCACAGACTCAGCTCAAACGGGATGGTCTCGATCAAAGGGAGCTGAACGCCTGTGTCGGCTTTGTATGTGAGAGCTTGAAGTTGGCGAATTGTCGACAGAATGACTTGATCCGAGCCCATTTCTTGGAGTTTGGCTTCTAACTGGACCACAGAGAGGCTCTCAACCGTACTGTGCGGCGCTGAAAATGCTTTAGAAAGCGACTCCAGCACCCGTCCGCTCACAGCGGGGATAGCGATGAGCTGTTTTACCTTTCTTGCGCGTTGCGAAGTGTACTCGAAATGATCAATAACGGGTTCCGTCGAGCAGAATGAGAAGTTGGACTTTACGATAGGCCCGTCGGAAGCCACGCATTTGACCTCCTGGGATAGCTTCACCGCACTGGCGTCGTCAATCACTTTCGATTTTACCGCGCGACGGACAAGCAGCCCTGGTTCCAGCTGTTTTGTATCGGGAGTAACAAGAACCAAGCGAACAAGCCACGGCCACTATTGAGGTCACAGCGCGGCGCAGACCACTTGACTTCAGTATAC
>JAADVP010000088.1:0-39090 GCA_023335675.1 Globisporangium solare
TCTTCGTCGGATAGCATCAGTAGCGTGTCTAAGGAGCCTTGGAGTACATCGAGCGACTCTTGACTGTACTTCGCGCCGTGCACGACGATTTCGTATTGCAGGAGCGATATCGCTTCATGAAGATCAGCCTTGGTATTCAAACCGTCTAGCAGCCGCGCTTGTTCATTCAGTGCTGAATGGAATTCTCTCCACATGTTATCCTGTGTTTGTTGCCAAGTTTCGCGCCAAGTGCTGGGAGCTGGATCAGCTTGTAGTTCGCGCTCCAATAGATCGAGTCTTGCATGAAGAGCTTTGGTGACCATTGTATGTTTTCTGCCGAAAGACAGACGAGCGAAGATGTTTTTTTGATCAAGTGACGCTCTTAGTTTGGCCAACTGGAACACGATAGTCGCAAAGCTTGATATTACACTCGAGTGGACATCTCCTTTTTCTTGAATGGGCAGATAGGTGCTTTGCAGTCTGTCCAGCACGCCAATCCACGCTTCTTTGAATTCGTGCATCGAACCACCACATTGCTGTAGTTTGTGCATGGTTGCTGATAGTAAAGATGGTTCACTCGCCTCCATTCCATCAAGCTTCCAGCATCCGAGTTCATTTATCTGGTCGACAATATCAACACGACCCCAGCGTGCCGCACAAGTAAGGAGCGTCTCACCAGCTGCTGATCGGGCATGAATAGACGCGTTCGCCTTGGTCAGTTCCTTCACGATGCCAAAATGACCCGACTCCGCAGCGATAATCAACGCTGTCTCTGCTTGTGCATTGGTGTGACTCACGGAGGCACCGAGCTCAAGCAACGCTTGAACAACGTTCACACATCCGCATCGAGACGCAGTGATCAACGGCGTGTTACCAGCACGATCCAAAACGTCCAATTGCGCTCCATTTTCAAGTAAAACCGATACGATATCAGCGTGCCCATGCTGCGCTGCAATGTGGAGGGAGGTCTGGTCGTTCAAGTCGATGCCGTCAATCATACTGCCGCTGGCAAGTAAGGACTGCACTTTCTCCAGATCTCCATTTCGACATGCATCACGTAGAGTCACAGCAGTCGGGAAGCTCTGCAAGGTTGGAGGAGGTATCACTGCATTGGCAAGAGGGAACTGGAAAACGTGCTTGTCCATACGGTGACCGACGCGAACGGCCCTATCAGCAGCTGGTATCGGTGTTGCTTTCAGCGGTCTTGGTGCATCTTCTTCGTTAACTTGGCTGCGTTCGCCTCGATTCGGATGTGGTTGATTGTCGCTTGCGCCTTGGTTGTCGTGTTTGTCCAGTTCTGGAGGTCTGTCCACGACTGCACCGTTCTTGAGCAGCAAGTTCACAATCTCCATGAACCCGCGCTGCGCAGCCAGATTCAATGCCGTGTCCCCATCCCGTTTAACCACGTTCACATCCGCTGTATGGCCAACCAACGCTTGAACAATCTCCAAATAACCTCTTTCAGACGTGATACATAGCGGACTCGCGCCATCGCTATCAGGCAAGTTCACGTCTGCCTCATATGCCAATAGGACGCGGACAACATCGAGCTTCCCGTGTCGACACGCTGTGATCAACAAGGTGTCGCCATCAGTGTCCGTCGCGTTCGCCGAGTCAGATGCAGCAGCATCCAACAGCTTCATCAGTTGGTCGGTGTCCCCGCGTCGACACGCGTCGTGCAGCGCAGCCACCACGCCGTCGTCGCCGTCTGCGTCAGCATCGTGGACGCCCATCACTCGTTCTTCGCTTCTGCCTTCTTCTTGTTGTTGTCGTCGTTCCCTTGTGCTGCGCTGAGACTCGTAGCGTTTGGACACCACAGCGAGAGAGATCCAGGGATGATTTAGACAATCATTCTGCTAGGTTTCAGCGGGTTCAACCCAGTTGAAGTGGGTTAAAACAATGATGGAAGCGGTCAATAAATGTACTGTCTTCGCTCCGTAGGCTGAGATGGATACGCTGTTGATTGGGTTTTACCCGAGCGGGACAAACGATGGGTCTTTAGTACTGCAGACCTCACGATCCAAATGCGCCAACAAGATCATCGTGATCTCGAACGACTATGCTTTAAGAGCTTCATTGTGCGTGTGTTTGAGCGCTTTTGGTTGCAGTTTTCGCTGGAAGGCCTGGTCAGTTGTACCCAACACCTAAAGCACGGGATATGTGTAGCAACAAAGGGCACATTTGTGCACGGTTGGTTGGTTATTCCTCCATAAACTGGCGAACCGCGCCATATTGCTCTCCTAAACGCTTCCACACACGATCGTGAGTGGCAGTAGCATCTTGCTCGAGCCGTCGTGTGCGATAACTAGATGTCGCGTCCATGGATTCCAACAAAATGAGATATTTCGGCCAAATTCACGGGTGCCACATTCTAATGCTGTGGTTCACAACAAGTTCGCACAGTTAGTAATGTGGAGTTGAGTGCCGGTGGATATGGAATCGGGAATGGCCGATCTCGAGGCGTCATTGAGGTGCTCATGGGTGCAATAGGCATGATTTGTAGCAGCAGCGAATGGCTCGTCCACGTGCTTCCAGGAGATAATCAGCGCTCCTTCCTCGCGCCATAGGTCTGCAGTGCGTCGCAACTGGCCATTAAGATGCAAATCCCCGTTTACCTTCAAGCACATCCGCGAGGTACCGCATCTGTTTCCGACGTAGCGCCATCGACTCGAATGACATTTGGGCTCTCTCAGACAATGAAGGAGAGGGAACTTGAACCTGTGGATCACGACCATCATTCCTTCATTCGATCACATGATTGGCTGAAACAGTATTCTCATTTTCCGCCAATGCCATGGACTGATCCAGCAATCGATGCAGAATGATTGCACACGCTCCCATCTTACCGTGAGCGACACAACAGATCCTGTAGGGTTTTATTATCCTTCTTTTGCTTGTGTATAGAAATAAAACCTCGTTGCGCCAGATAGAAAGCGCGGCGGCAACCAACCCCCCGAATAGGCATTCGAACGCCATCATACAAAGCGCCAGTCTATATATTTTACGCCGAGTGCGATGGCCGAAGCAAGCAACGTGGATCTCGAGCAGCTCGAAGCCGAGGCGGCGCAGATGGAGGAGCCAGCCTCTTCTACCAGTGCCAGTGCCACGACCACTGCGACGGGCGCGGACTCGGTGGCAGCTGTGGACGCCGAGATCGAAGACATGAAGCGCCGCGTGAAGGAGATGGAGGAAGAAGCCGCCAAGCTCAGCGAGATGCAGTCGCAGGTCGAGACGCAGATGGGCAAGAACACTGCGAGCTCGCTCAGCGAGATGCACGCTGGCGGCGCTGGAGGTGCTACTGCTACCGCCGCCGCCGCGGCCCAGCAGGTAATGGACGACAACTCGATCTACATTGGCCAAGTGGACTACGGCAGCACGCCCGAGGAGCTGCAGGCGCTATTCCAGTCCTGCGGCACGATCAACCGCGTGACGATTTTGTGCGACAAGTTCACGGGTCAGCCGAAGGGGTACGCGTACATTGAGTTTGCGTCACGAGATGCCGTCGAGAGCGCGATTTTGCTGAACGACACGATGTTCCGTGGCCGACAGCTCAAGGTGACGCCAAAGCGCCAGAATGTGCGCGGGTACAACTTTTCCAGAGGCGGTCGAGGTGGTGGCCGTGGTGGCCGTGGGGGACGAGGGCGCGGTCGCGGCCGTGGTCCAATGCGCGGCGGATTCCGTGGTGGTCGCGGCGGTGGCCGTGGCTTCCACCCATACTTCTAGTCAGCTAGTCCACGTGATCGACCGCACACCCATCAGGTAAGTATTCTCCAAGATCCATCCATACGCAAAAGCAAAATGGAAATGGCCAGCAGAAGCCAGGATGCCAGTAGACAATATGCGATGATCTAGCGTGAAAAACAACGATATGGCGAGCAGAAAAAAGATCGCGGAGAAGAAGAAAAGAAATGAGAGAAGAGGGATTAAAAAAAGAGAAAAAAACACTATCGTGAAAAGAGAAAAGAGCTCCCCCATTAAGCGAATGTGCCGCGAGATGAGAGACGAAAAGGCGCATGTACATAGAGAGAAGCGCCATAATGAACAGCAGCCAGCGCCACTAAAATGGCGAGTGTGCGGCTGCAAACTGATATTTATTGTAGGAACTTTTGACAGCCAAGCCCAATCCAATAAGCAGCAATGTAAGGAATGCCGTTTGTGCGTTTGCTTTTACAGAGTTTGGCCTTCCTTGTTCACAGCATCTTTTTGTTTCGCTTGGACGGGATCCCCAGGTTCGCGCCGGCGCCACGACGCTTGTTGGAAGTCCGGAAGGCCTTCTCGGAGTGCTTGAGTGCTTTTCCCTGGCTGATCGGCGCGGGGGAGCTGGTGGTCCCGCCCGCTGCTGACGTGGCCGTCGCTGACGCTGGCGCGTTGTCTCCACACCGTTCTACAAAGAAAAACAAGCCAAAGCATGAACGATGAGCAGTGCAATGGACCAATCTCATCATACGTCAAACGCCCAGCGCACCTGTTCGGCGGATCGGAGTGCTCACGGACTTGAACTCGCTCCCGGTCAAGCTCTTGAAGCGGTCTTTCAGCACCTGCGCTTCGGCTTGCTTGGCTGCAAGATGCTTGCGCAGACTCATCAGCCCGACGATATCCTTCCGGAGCGCATCGTACATCTCGCACGTCGCTTTCGTGGGCATCGGGCGCGTCGGCACGCCGAGCTCGTCTAGCATCAGTTCCATCTTCTTGACCAGTTTGGCGCTCAGTGTGTGTTTCTGCTGGGGCAGCGCCAGCAACAAGCTGCGAAGCAGCACGCCGCGTGGCAGCTCGCGATGGATCTCGTATGGAACATCGGCGAGCTCTTTCTTCTTCTTCGAGTCCACCTTGACCGCCGCTTTCTTGAGCTGCTGCTCGACGGCTTTCAGCTCGTCGTTCAGGCGTCGGATCTCGTGCTCTTCCTCGATCGAGCGCGTAAACGCCAGCTCCAGTTGCCGCTTGCGCTGCTTCTCGTAGCTGATGTTGAACTTGTAATATTTGTCAGGCGTGCTGTTGGAAGCGGCAGTCGATGGAGACGGTTTAGCGGGATCCACTGGAATTGACGCAGCCGCACTTGCCGTCACTGCTGCATCGTCGCCTGGCTCCAGCTTGATCGCCAAATCGTTCGCAGTGCTTTCTTTTTCTGTCTCCTGCTGCTTTGTGACAGCAATACGATCGCGGTACTCGCCCAACAACCGCGTCACTTCATAGTAGCGGTACTTGATCTCTTCCACCGACCGGAACGCTCCTTTCGCGATCGGATTCGTATTGTATTTGTCGGCAACGATGATCCACCTGCAGGTACCAACAAAACACGAATCAGCATTATGTCGACCGACATCATACGCTTCGAACATATTTCTGTACCGCAGATCGTATCGCACGCACAGCCCCAGGAGCACATCGGTCTCGTCCTTGGTCCATTTCATCTGCGGGTCCTGATGCGACGCAAGCGCGTGCTCGTACTCGTCCGCCGTGTACTTCGTGACGTCGCACGTCACGTTGAACCGCGCAAACACGTAGTCTGGTGGCTCGATGTGCGCCTTCACCCAGTGGTGCAGCGTGAGTGCCGTCGCGCCGTCGCTCTCCCCCGCGAGCTCCGCGCGCGCTGGATTCCGAAATGGCTTGCGGAGCCTACAATATACAACAACACGAAAAAGGTAAAAAAAAAAAAAGACGCTGTTAAACGCATCAACACGCGCACATGGGCTGCATGACACACAAAATACCACTTAACGGCCGGTACTCCCTTGTGCTGTTTCCATTTTTCCTGGAGGCTGAGCTTACTCAGCCCAGGGTACAGCGAATGGTTGACGCGGTGCGTGGACTCGAGCAGCTCAAGCACTTCACGCTGCATGCCCGAGAGCTTCTTCTGCTTGCTGTTCTTGGCGGCAGAAGACGCGCTGCCGCCGTGGGGCGTGCCCGAGGGCTTCAGCTTCTCGAGCTCGCTGCTGCCAGCAGACGCCGCCGCGGACGCGCCCGCCGGCGCCGCGATGCCGAGGATCTGCGCCACATCGCTCATATTGGTGTGCGTTATTGGGGGCAGGCGTTTGAATTGGGAAAAGCAGAAACAAAAAACCCTAGGACCTAGAATAAACGGGAATTAGGTGGGACACATTATTTTGGTGTGTTTGCTGTGGAAAGGTCGGCAGCAAAGATGGAGCAACATGTCAATGCGCGAATATGGCGAATACTGTGTATGAAGCCGCTATGTTTGCAGATGATAACGACTTTCGTACCGGCCATCAACGTGTATACGCACGCTGACGTCGCACATTCGCTTGAGACGATGCCCATCGAAAAGTAATGGACTTTCAATCACTTTTTCACGCTCTATTCAGAAAATATATATCACAACGATGCTTCTTATGCGCGTGCGAACACACACCCGCAGCAATCACGGGGATATCAGCAGCAGTATGTCTTGCTTGCGCTTGGTAAGATTGCATGCCAAGCCCGCTTCAGATTTTCTTATTGGGGACAACAATGCACGGCTCACTTGACTCGATCATCCCTATTCGTTCCATTGAGCTGCTGAGTTCCATTTTTATCATTACTGCATCACGACCCGAGTACGCGCGATGACACGCTCATGCAGCAATTTACTGGCTGGAGCCCTTTGTTTCTGCGTTCGTGGGGTGTGCGACCGCCGCCATGTCCAGTTCGCCGCGCTCCATGAGCTCCGACTGCTGCCACCGGCGCATCGTGTCGTTGAAGATGTAGATGCCCGAGGCGCCGCCGATGACGATCGCAAATGCGATGTCCATGAGCGGCGTCGTGCGGCGCACGCGCGGGCGCAGATAGAGTCCCTCCTTCTTCTTGCTGAACGCCATCGTCGAGCTCCCAATTGCGCGTGATCCGCTCCTTGTTGTCGCTTACTCTTGATCCCTTGATGATCATCCACCACCGCAATACGAGATGTTACAGGGATAGTGCGACTAAGTACGGTAAGTAAACAAGACCATCATTCCGACCAGAGTGTCTTCGAGAGCATTCTGGAACAAAAGCTGATAGGAATTTATTTTTTAGTTTCGTTTCATTCGACTAGTTCCGATTGCACGTCCAATCCGACCTGGTGATGAAACAACAGCATCAACCGCATACAGCCTTGAAGCAACGACGCACTGCAACTCGATAACTCGATGCAACATGCGCTTGCACCACGTGCAATTGGCTAAATGACGCACACAGCCTTTTGCCCTGTGTGCACCACTAGCATTGTAGGACCCTACGTCGGCTAAAGTGCATGCACTCGCCACTCGCTTGGTCGGACTGTGGAACTCACGACAGCCACACGTTTCCTTGCATATTTGAAGTAAGCGCTAGTGCGTCGACAAATGACCACGAGGGCTCTAGAACTCACTCAAGTCCATCGTCTTCCACATCTTGTGCTCCCATGCACGTGCAGCGCGATGTCAAGCTGCGTGCATCGCAACCCCCGTACATGTTGCGCTAGAAACTATGGATGCGCATTCCTTCCCCCTTTTCCACATCGACCACAAGAAACCGTTGACGCGCTTGCTGTCCAAATCTTCGGTGCTCTTCGCGAAGTAATTTATCCGCCCCTCTTGTGCTTGAAGGGTGTGTGAGGTGAGGGCTCGGGGTCTCTTGGATCACCGTTTTGAGTGGCTCGTATCCGTTAAGGTTTTTCCGATCTTTCCCTAAGGTTTTTCCCGCCTACCCCTCCCAATGCGGCAAAATGCTTGCGCTTCAAACATGGTTCCGCATTGCGCATTTCCCGACAGTTGAGATCCTGCGCAAGTGCTTTCGTCCGGTGACGCGCGCTCGTTTCATTTAGGAATCTTCTTCGTTGCTCTTCCCCCCTCGTCAAGATGTTGCGCACTGCGTCAGCTGTCCGCTCGGGCTCGGCCGCCATGGCGAGCAAGCGCATGTTCTCGGCCGCGGCCGGCTCCGAGGTCATCGGTATCGATTTGGGCACGACCAACTCGTGCGTGGCCGTGATGGAAGGCAAGACCCCGCGTGTGATTGAGAACTCGGAGGGCGCGCGCACGACGCCGTCGGTCGTCGCGATCTTGGAGAACGACGAGCGCCTCGTTGGCATGCCAGCCAAGCGTCAGGCCGTGACGAACCCAGAGAACACGTTCTATGCCGTGAAGCGTCTCATCGGTCGCAAGTTCCAGGACAAGGAGACCCAGGAAGTGTCGAAGGTCGTGTCGTACCAGATCGTGCCAGGCCCGAACGGCAAGGACGCGTGGGTCGAGGCCAAGGGCAAGAAGTACTCGCCTTCGCAGATCGGCTCCATGGTGCTGACCAAGATGAAGGAAACCGCCGATGGTTTCTTGGGCAAGTCGATCACCCAGGCCGTCGTGACGGTGCCAGCGTACTTCAACGACTCGCAGCGTCAGGCGACCAAGGACGCCGGTAAGATCGCGGGTCTCGACGTGCTCCGTATCATCAACGAGCCAACTGCCGCTGCGCTTGCGTACGGCATGGACAAGGCGGATGGCAAGGTCATTGCTGTGTTCGATCTCGGTGGCGGTACCTTCGATGTGTCGATCTTGGAGATCTCGGGCGGTGTGTTTGAGGTCAAGTCGACGAACGGTGACACTCTTTTGGGCGGTGAAGACTTCGATGAGGAGTTGCTCCGTTTCCTCGTGGGCGAGTTCAAGAAGGAGACGTCGATTGACCTCTCTGGCGACAACTTGGCCATGCAGCGTCTCCGTGAAGCCGCTGAGAAGGCCAAGCGTGAGTTGGATGGTCTTGCGCAGACCGACATCTCGCTGCCGTTCATCACGGCCGATGCCACTGGTCCAAAGCACTTGAACATGAAGATCACGCGCGCGCAGTTTGAGAAGCTTGTCGGCCACTTGATTGAGCGCACCATGACGCCTTGCAAGAAGTGTGTCAAGGACGCCGGTCTCGACAAGAAGGACATCAACGAAGTGATCCTTGTCGGTGGTATGTCGCGTATGCCAAAGGTGCAGACGTCGGTGGAAGAGTTCTTCGGCAAGAAGCCATCGAAGGGTGTGAACCCAGATGAAGTCGTCGCCATGGGTGCCGCTATCCAGGGTGGTGTGTTGCGTGGTGACGTCAAGGACATCTTGTTGCTCGATGTGACACCATTGTCGCTCGGTATTGAGACCCTCGGCGGTGTGTTCACGAAGTTGATTCCACGTAACACGACGATCCCAACGAAGAAGTCGCAGGTATTCTCGACAGCTGCGGACTCGCAGACCCAGGTCGGCATCAAGGTGCTCCAGGGTGAGCGTGAGATGGCTGCGGACAACAAGTTGCTTGGCAACTTCGACCTTGTCGGCATCCCTCCGGCGCCACGTGGCGTGCCACAGATCGAAGTGAGCTTCGACATTGACGCGAACGGTATCGTGAACGTCGCTGCCCGTGACAAGGCCACGGGCAAGGAGCAGAACATTGTGATCCAGTCGAGCGGTGGTCTCTCGGACGCCGACATCGAGCGCATGGTGGCGGAAGCCGAAATGAACGCGGAGGCCGACCAGAAGCGCAAGGAGCTGATCGAAGCCAAGAATGAGGCCGACTCGGTTTCGTACACGACCGAGAAGACCCTGAAAGAGCACGAAGACAAGTTGGACAAGGAGACCGTTGAGCAGGTGAAGGCGGGCCTCGAAAACTTGCGAACAAAGGCGGAAGGCGAGAACGCCGAGGAGATCAAGGCCGCCCTTGAGGAAGTGCAGAAGCTGTCGCTGAAGATCGGTGAGGCCGTGTACAAGAACCAGCAGGGCGCTGCGGGTGAGGAGCCAAAGGACGACAACGTGCACGACGCGGAGTTCAAGGACAAGAAGGACTAAGTAGGTGGCGACTGACCGCAGATGCCGAGCCTCTTTATCTTTTTTGGGCACCTCCTCCCTTGGACCTTTTTCTTCTCTTCGCCGGACGATTTCCTGTGAGCTTTGCGTTTTGTTGTTGCTGCGATCTTGCAGTAAGCAGCAATGGCGGACGAATAGACAGCTCGCGGGATGCCGGAGGGAGCGAGGAAAGAGGGGAGGAAATACAAAACAAACAACTTAATTTACACAAATTTGGCAAAACGAGCGAAAAGGAGAGTCGCAAACGGTATCTGCGGAAAACGACAAATAGAGAAAACACGCACAACATCGTTGAGTTTATATGCGCCACCTGTCGTTGCTTGCTGCGGATTGTTTCAAGACGGAGAACGATGAGCCAGAATAACAAAAAGGTGAGTAGGAAAGAAAAAATATATGCATGTTAACGGTTCAAGCCACGTTGAGATGGTGCGTCGACTGAAGAGATGCGCGTGATGCTCGAAAGCGCAATTCTCTCGGCTGTTGCTTCGTCTCGCTTTTCTTCCCGCACCAGCGCACTCGTCGTGTTGCTTATCTGTTTTTATTTTGTTGGCGTAATGCAGAGTCGACACTGAGATTGGCTTGCATTACACGAGTTCGCCCTTCTCTTTTGCCGCGCTGTTGCCTGCCGTCGCTGGGTCCGCGCTCTTGTCCCCGCCATCTTCATTTGTCTGCAAGCACGCAACTTCGTTACGCGCAGTGCACCGTCACATCTTGTAGCCGCCAAGTCCAAACGTACCTGTTCCATCAAGTCTGCGATCGACTTTTCCAAGTCGTCAATGCGCGATCCCATTTCGTCAAGTGCTGATCCCAAAACCACAATACGCAAGCCACTCAAGGTCAAGGAGAACCGCTAGAGGCGAATAGTGTCTGTCGCTGACAATAAACATGCAAAATAGTGCGGGTGAAAAAGGATATTTCTTCCAATGATGGCATCCGACATTTGCGCAAAACGGGATTGCTGCAAACCGCAGCAGCATCAGTCACATACAAACACACTGTCAGCATTCTCATCACACGCCTTGTCGTGCATATAAGCAACAGATCGTCTTACCATTTGCTCCAGCAGACTTTGCACCTGGTGATGAGGAAGCGAATGAAGAGAGTGAAATCAAAGCGCATACGCACAATACATCGTCAGTTTCATGGCGCACAGCCTTCCTAGTTAGCAGCGCGTCGTTCGCTTGCTGCGCAACTGCGCGCTACGTACAAAGACTGTGAGATCTTGCGCGTCATTTGGGCCGCCTGGGGCGTTGTTGGCGGCGTTCTTGGAGGCGTCGGAAGAGCTCTACGCGAGACAAAGCACAGCGTCAGCTCACCCGAAATGGAGGAAGGCCTCACATACTCGCGTGATAGGTAGCGGCCTTTTCATCGCGCATGCACTCTGCAGGCATGAAGGCCCAGCATTCACATACGCACACAGTGAACACGCACGCGCGACTCACCATCTTGATTCGGGTGTGCTGTTCACAAATTGCTGCGTCGGTCTAGAAAATGCGTACGCTACGTGGTCCACATCTAATACCTCTTCATTTGCATTTCGTGAAGTTTCAGTGCAAGGTGCAAAATCCAGAAATAGTTTTGCAAAACAGGAGTTAAAGACGTGGTCGTCTTTCCAAAGGAGGTAGGTACCCTCCACTTGACAGAACGCAATTGCCCATTTCGTGTGTACCGCTTGTGTCGCTCCAAAGACGAGACAAACTAGGCCTCGCTTTACAAGCTTTCATCATTACGAACAATCGAGAATCTACAGTCAGTAAACCCCAGCGGCGCCACCTCATAGCGAATACAAAGTCACTATTCCAAGGTTGAAGCCAGCTGGGTTTCTCTTTAGCCATGATGGCAGATGCAGCAAATGACGGAACCACGCACGCATTCCGCATTTTCCTCGCCAGCCACCAAGCCGCCAAGAGAGACGCGAAGAGATGGCCGCGTGGAGCTGCGCGTCCTGCACGTTCCTCAACAACAACGAGGCGCTCGCGCAGTGCGCCGTGTGCAACGCCATCCGCGTCGTGTCGTGCGCGAAATGCCGCCAGGACATCAAGTACGTCGGGCGTTGAATGCGTCCAGGCACAAGAGAAGACGAGGCCGCTTTGGCTCAAAGCAGACAGGCTAAATGAGATCTTTATGCTTTGTTGCTGCATGTAAACGCACAGGTTTGGACCGCGACTGCGCGTGAATGGGGCGACGTACCACGCGGACTGCTTCAACTGTACGGCGTGCCACAAGACGTTTCCGACCAACAAGTTCTCGGTCAAAGACGGGAAGCCCTACCATAGCGAGTGCATCCCGAAAGGACCGGTGGTCCTGTGCGCGCAGTGCTTCAAGGATCTCGGGTGCGCTTCTGTAGCGCTTTGTTATCGCATTGTGCGAGCAAGACTGATGATGTGGCGCTGTGTGTGTGTGTGTATGTGGAACTACATAGCAATGGCCCGCGCTTGACGGTGTCGGGGCAATTATACCACCCGAATTGCTTTGTGTGCGAGACGTGCCACCAGCCGTTCCCGACGCACCAGTTCATGATCAAAGACGGCGACGCATACCACCCGAACTGTCTCCCCTCGCAAACTGCAGCCGTGGTGACGTGCGCGAAGTGCCAGGGCGACATTGGCTTCGGCCCACGGCTGACTGTGTCGGGGGCGACGTACCATACGGGCTGCTTCCGATGCGCCGGATGCCACGAGCCCTTTGGCGCCCAGCAGTTCCAAATCAAGGACAACGAGCCGTACCACAAGGAGTGTTTCAAGCTGCTGTATAACCCGCGGTATGAACTTACACTGCAATATGCTGCAATACATTTTGCTGTAGTCTCCTGACGTGATTGAATATTGGGGAAATGGAATTGCAGGTGTGAAGTGTGTGATAACTATATCCCGTACAAGCCGGATGGCAAAAGCATCGCGTTCAAGGAAGTGCCATTCTGGAACATGCGCTATTGCCCAGCTCATGACAACCGCGATCGTTGCTGCAGTTGCCAGCGCATTGAGGTGAAAAGGAGCTCCCACTGCTATGCTGCATGTTGCTATGCGGTACCCTTGTCCACGCTTTGTTGTGCCGTGTTGTTTCGTAGCCACTTGCTGCGAACAAAAAGTTTGACGTGCTCAGTGACGGCCGAAAAGTGTGCCACGATTGCTCGATGCTGGTTGTGCTGGACACGATCGAGGTGAGTGGCTTTGCTTTTCGACTATACCAGGCTACTGAATGAAACTCAACAATGGTTGCGCTGTGCTCTGGAATTAGGTGAAAGGCGTGGTGGCCGAAGTGTGGGAGTTTATGGAATCGATCGGCATTCGACTGCCGAAGGTAACTCTCTTTTCGTGTATCTGGAACCAAATGCATGTATCTACCGCAGCCTTATGCTTCTCGTACGCTTGCTTGGGAATATGTGCACAGCTGCCTGTCTACTTGGTGGAATCGCAAGTGTTAAACGAGCACTGCCACACCTTGAATCGCAAGTCGCACAACCACAGCAGCAACAAACCAGTGAGCGGCCACGTCACGCGCGGTCTTTGCTTGTCGGAGGTACGCTGGATGCTGTGACGTGTACAACCTTTGTCTCCATTCGCTAACACTTGAGCTGTGTCACGTCTCAAGATCACACAAGTGAAGCACATGATGCGTCGTGGACGCAGTCGTGGTCCCGAAGTTGTGTCTGTTGAAAAGGTATGTGGTTCTGTCTTCTATTATAACCACTCACCCTGCACCAAAAAGCTGATCCGATTTTCTTGTGCCTACTCAGAACCGCTCCGTGAACGCGATCTTGATTCTGTATGGCCTTCCGTATGATCTGACGGCCCAGGTGCTTGCCCACGAAGCGACCCACTCGTTCATCAAGCTGAGTGACGATTTCCCGGACCACCTCCCGATGATGGTTGAAGAAGGCATGTGCCAACTGATGAGCTATCTCTACCTCAAGTACAAGCAACTGATCGAAGAAGACGAGACGAACCCAAAAATGAAGGCGTCCTTCCCAGCTCGTCTCCGACAATTTCTCGTGATGCAGATCGAGAATGACCAGACGCCTGTGTACGGCGACGGCTTCCGAGCGGCGTTTGAAGCGTACAACCGCGTGCATTCGCTCCAAAAGATGTTTGACAGTCTGCGTCGCACGGGGCAATTTCCGTGAGCTGGCCAACGAGGAAGCATTTTGTGCTTGTTGATAGCAAGCAACCGAGACCTCACATGGGCACCCTCTCTCTTTTCATCCTACGTAGTGTTTGAAGTTTGGTTTTTCTTTTTGAACTATTTGCATATAACAAGCATGTGAATTTGACAAAGTGCACTTCTACATGCATGTCCTTCTTGGATACTTGCGCCATCGCCAGTTTCTCTTTGCCACCGCGGGACTACACGAGCAGCTCTCAGCACCAGACGTGTTCTGCGACGAACGCCTCGAGATCGACGCTTAACCCGCCGTCCCCGATGCTGGGGACAACAGCGTCAGAATATGGAAGAGCTACACTGGAGTTGATGCGCGCTCTCGTTTGGCCTCTTTCGTAAGCAATAAACCACCAGTCAGCGATCGACGCGTCGCGATATCTCGCTCGTAAATTTGCCTTTGCAGCAAGTTCACGACCGCGTTGTGTGTGAGTTGCTATCTGGTGTCAAGTCGGCGGAAAGTATTGATGTTTGTCGTGCTGGTCAACGTCGCATATCATTCCGATCTTTGTTCTTCGCTGTCACTCGGTCGCTGTCTGTGCCTCCATGCGGGCATACGACTCGATCGACGCTGCGTACCGTTCTAGCCGTGCAGGGCTTAGATACTGCGCAACAACGACAACTTCATCTAGACCGCCAGCAGCATTCGCCACGACGGTCAACTGGCCTTTCAAGCACCGCCGCTGCCGTGAATCGAGCGTCGGGAACGATTCCAATACACCAGGAAGCCACGTCGCATGCAGCGTTGCGGGTGCTCCGAGCCTGATGGATGCGCCCTGGTGAAGCATCGCCGAGTGGTAGTACACTCGCGAGGACTCGCGATCCCAAATGCGCAACCAGACGTATCCAGACTCGGTCGGGAGCTGCTCGAACTTGCGCTTGGGCAACGACAGCAGCTCACCCACAGCCGCAGTGCGCGCAGGCGCTTGAGCATGGACGAGCGCCTTGTAGGTGACAATGTCGAAGTGCTCCGTGCCTGTCGCTGCTGCAGATGCCGAAGATCCGCTCTCCGTATCATCACGGCTGGCGGCACGCTGCTGCTCTATCACGAGTGAGGCCGGAAGATCATACTGTTGAAGCTGTATGCCGTTCAGAGACCTGAAGTGGAGCTATTAAACACGAAAGCACAGCACAGGCAGAGTCAGTAACGCTTTTCAAGTGGCTTTCAATGCAGTTAACGCACGGAAATAACGCAGGTCGCTGGCTGGTGTTCGCTGGCATCGGTGTCAGACGCTGCTACTTGAGTTTGATTTCGCAGCGGCATTGGCGGTCGCAGTCGCGCGAAGAAATGCTGGAGCAACTCACTCATGTGTATGCTCACGACCGCGTTCTTGACCAGATAGTAGTCCACTTGCGAATCGCCAGCGCCAGCAGGGACATCGAGCTCAAGCACGAGACTCCCATCCTGCGTCACGAGGTCGTACCGACAGAGCGCGCCGCTCGCGTCGTACGCCTTCTTCGCGGGCGACGGTAGCGCCACCCACTCCCCAAACTCTTTCGTGTAGCAATACTGCCGCAGTGTCACGCCACTTGCTTCGTCGTCATTGTCAGCAGCAGCACTCGGCTGTCGTAACTTGAGTTTCACGACGGTGTAGATGCGCCTGGACGTCTGCACCACGTTTGTCAGCATCGGCATCGCCGCACTCGTGCCATCCACAGTGAAACGCGCGCAGGCGCCGTCAGAGTGCACCATGGGGAATGCACGCGGTCGGAGCGTCACCGTGCCGCCTTCCACCTACGTGCGTGCGTATCCGCATGTTCATTGTCAGACCTCCACCCACTAGGCACAAAAAGATATGCACACATAGGCACGGTACCTGTCCGCGCTCGCTCCAGAACGACACAACGCGCGGCGGCACGCGCGGGTCGCTGACACGCGAGCGCCGGATCTGCTGCGTCGCGAGCTCCTGGTAATGCGCCTGGAACTCGATCTCCAGGTGCTGGAGCAACCAGATTGCGAGCCCCAGACGCGCGCTCTGGCGGCGAAACTGCTGCAGAACGGCGCGAACCGCGCGCGCACACTGCGGATGCGAGCCCGCGAGGCCCCGGACATCGTCTGCGCTCAGAAACAGCAGCACGTAGCGCACGAGCGCGCGGTCGCGCCACGGGAACAGCGCCATTGCCACAATGCGAGAAACGAGCAGCTATGCACTGTTGATGTCATAATCAGGATTACTTACTAAAGCGAGGCGGCGACAATTTAGCATTATTGTTGAACCCACCCGATTTTGATACAAAAATATACATGAAAACGTGTATACACGGCCAAACATGACAGCAGCACGTAAATGATACCACCGCGCTTTGGCACTTTTGCTTTCTATACCACCATGGTTCGATCAAACTGTCCATTGGTGCGTATACTAAATGTATACTACCGGATAATAGTGCCCCCTGCCCGCGCCTCGCTTTGAGTGGTGGAGAGCGCAGTGGGCAGGCTGCAGCCGCGTAATGACCGCCCGCAGCGCTCATTGTTGGAATACTCGCCGTTCGCCCAGTCGCATTCGCCGCTCATTCCTATTGCAAAGATGGCCTCCCTCGCTGCCTCGCGTCCTGTTGTCTCGGTCCTCTCCGTGGAGAAGGAGACCGCCTCGGTCGTCGCGCAAGTCGTGCTCCCAGCGGTGTTCACGGCGCCGATCCGCCCGGATGTCGTCAACTTCGTCCACACCAACATGGCCAAGAACAACCGCCAGGCGTACGGCGTGTCGCGTCGCGCCGGTCACCAGCACTCGGCTGAGTCGTGGGGTACGGGTCGTGCCGTCGCGCGTATCCCTCGTATCGCTGGTGGCGGTACCCAGCGTTCGGGCCAGGCCGCGTTCGGTAACATGGTGCGTGGTGGTCGCATGTTCGCGCCAACGCGCATCTGGCGCAAGTGGCACCGCAAGATCAACGTGAACCAGCGTCGTTTCGCCGTTGCGTCCGCGCTTGCGGCTTCGGCTCTCCCTGCGTTGGTGACCGCCCGTGGCCACCGCATCGAGAAGGTGCCAGAGGTGCCTCTCGTGCTCGAGGATGCCGTCGAGAGCATCCAGAAGACCGCGCAGGCCGTCAAGGTGCTGGCGAAGATCGGCGCCGACGCCGACGTGGAGAAGGTCAAGGACTCGAAGAAGGTGCGCACTGGCCGTGGCAAGACCCGCAACCGCCGCTACGTGACCCGCCGCGGTCCTCTGATCGTGTACGCGAACGCCAACGGCGCCGAGAAGGCGTTCCGCAACATTCCTGGTGTGGAGTTGGCGAACGTGGAGCGCTTGAACCTGCTCCAGTTGGCTCCTGGTGGCCACTTGGGTCGCTTCATCATCTGGACCCGCTCGGCGTTCGAGCAGTTGGACACGCTGTACGGCACGTACTCGAAGAAGTCGGCTAAGAAAGCGGACTACACGCTGCCACGCCACATCATGAACAACGCCAACTTGGGCCGTCTGATTAACTCTGACGAAATCCAGTCGGTGTTGCGCGCGGGCAAGTACACGAGCTTCCGTCGTCACCACAAGAAGAACCCACTGAAGAACTTGGGTGCCATGGTCAAGCTCAACCCGTACGCGTTGGTGGCGCGTCGCGCGGAACTGCGCGCCGAGGCGCTCCGTGCCGACAAGAAGAAGTCGACCAAGAAATGCGTCAAGAACACGCCTGCCCGCAAGGAGCAGTCGCGCGCGCTTTTTGCCAAGAACTCGTCGGACTAAGTCTGTCGCGGCTTCTTCGCGTGGAAGCAGCAGCAACCACCACCATGTCGATCGCGCGCTCTCTTCTTGGCTTCGTGACTCGGCTTCTTGTGTAGGACAACCTCGCACGTGGGGTTGGTTTTGTAGAGGAAGCGGAGACTTTTGTAGTGGGGAAGAAAGAAGAGTGATAATGACAATTCAACAAGGCAGAGGCCTGAGGCTACAACATCAATATCTTGCGTGCTTGTTTGTTGTTTATTTGGGATGAGGCGCTCATGCAGAGACGTTTTAAGATGAAGCGGCTTGGTTACCAGTCGGGAAGCCCGAGAACGGCACGCACGCGCTCGAGCGCTTGCTCGGGGTTCGAGCTCTCCTTGGAGCTCGCTTCGTCGTCGTCCTGCGTCGCATTCGCTGGCTGTGCTGTAGCCTCAAGTGACGGCTCTTGCCATTTATGAAGCGCCTACAAAGCACACAAACAAGAAACAGCAGAGACACACAAGCCAGTGAGAAAGAGGAGACTCTTCTCTGCAACGTGGCAGGCACCAGCACGCACCATGGCGTATTGCTTCCACCCCGGTTGGCGCATGAAATCCCACAGAGTCGCGTCATTTTCGCCAAATTTGGCCACGTTGTCGTCGTCCAGTAGCGTCGTCGTCGCTTGCTCTGGAGCTCGTGCCGCCACCCACGGACAGAACCAGCGGTGTTGCGACACGAGGTTCACCTTCACCAACTCGACTGCTTCCGCTACTCTGTCGTCAGGTGTCTCGAGCTTCTGCCGCTTGCAGCTTGGCTCCATTACCTCTGGGTCGTCCGAATCCTGAGCCTCATCGTTGTTAGCAGGATCAGCATGAGGATTGGAACACGGCGGCAGCGATGTGAAGCTCGACGCGGACCACCGGCGATTGCAGAATTCGCACCACAGCACGCCACCACTCGGTCCCGCGTTCTCGTCGCCCTCTGGCCTCCACTCGAGCTGCCAGCCGCATGAGCTCAGCAAGGCCGCATGCAGCAGCACCACGTCCACTGCTTCCTTGTCAACAGGCACGAGGTCTCCAAACTTCCTGGCAAGGCATGTCTTGAGCTTGTCGACGGCAACGCGTTCGCTGTACGCGAGAGCCTCTTTATCGTCGCTGAGCGCTGCTGCTGGCGGCTCCAGCGCCACGATCTTGCTCACGACGCTGGCCTCGACTTGCAACTCGCGCAGCGCATGCCACAGCTTTGCGTGCTCGCTGCATGCTGCCAGCAAGTGCTCGACCCGCTTCACGAGTGACTCGACGACCTGCGCGCGACTTGCGATCGGGAGCTACAAAGGTATTTACTCTTGTGAACGTCTGTTTACTTATTTTTTGGTCAGACACGAGCAATGGAATGGCGCACGTACGGTTGTGAACGCGATGGGCGACGGATTCTCTCGCCACGGACACAACGGTGCGTGGCCTGTGATCAGCGACTTTGCGAACGCATTCGCGACTTCACGAGCGCCCTGTGGATAGATGAATGGATTCACACACATGTGATACAAACTATATGAGTGCACAAACGCTTTAATGAGAGAGAGAAAGAGAGAGGTACGAGGCAGTTTGCGAACCTTTTCGCTGAGCTTGGCGTCGATTTTACAGCACAGATACTGCTCACAACTGCACACATAGTGGATGGCAACAATCACATAAGTACCCAGCAGTGCAGTGGAACAAAACAGCGCGTAAATGCTCCAAGGCGATGGCTCGTACCATGGACAGAAGAGCTGGTCGGGCTTGCCCGTGTGGCTCCATCCGTGGCGCGCGCACGCGAACACGGAGATCGGCTCTGGCTTCGCGAACCACGTGCCGATGGAGAAGCTCGAGACGCGCGCGAGGAAGTCCGCGTGGCTCCACGGGCGGCAGTGGCGCTCGTCGCGCTGCTCCAGCGCTCGCGTGAGCGCGCGCGACGCTCTCGCAGCAGCGGACGAAGAGGCAGACGAGACGAACCGCGTGGACGAGAAGAAGCTGCTGCTTGCGGACGCGAAGAAGGACGGGTCGACGCTACGCTTACCGTCCAGGGGCTCCGTGGCGTCGCGCCAGTCCGCGAGCACCGCATCGAGCTGCTGCGGCTCCATTTGTGTGTGCTCTGGGACTGCCACTTGAGCTTTGTATGGGGTTCGATTAAGTACGGTGCACAACGCTACTTCCAGACTCCTATTCGTCAAAAAGAAATGAACGACATTGCTTCTATTGGACATAAACAATGTATCAAGTAGCTTTTTTAAACTCGGTCAGTAGCCTCGCACACTAGCTCGTTCGCTGGATCGGATTGGATGAAAACCTACATCATCGATATCATCATGCTCATTGGCTAGATATCGGCATGCACAGCGTCAGACTCGGTCAGTAGCGTCTACCAAAATCGCGGGAAAACCCACCAGCGCGTCCCGCCATTGTCTCTCCGCCATCAGACACTACCGTCATCTAACAGACAGCGGACGACGATGGCGGACGAGTTCGAGGCGCCGTGGGTGGAGAAGTACCGGCCGCAGACGCTGACGGACGTCGTGGGCAACTGCGACACCGTCGAGTGCCTGCGCGCCATGGCCAAGGACGGTAACATGACGAACCTCATCATCTCGGGCCCGCCGGGCACGGGCAAGACTACGAGCATCCTCTGTCTCGCGCGCGAGCTGCTCGGCGCGTCCATGAAGCAGGCCGTGCTCGAGCTCAACGCGTCGGACGACCGCGGTATCGACACGGTACGCAACAAGATCAAGATGTTTGCGCAGCAGAAGGTGACGCTGCCGCCCGGGCGCCACAAGATCGTGATCCTGGACGAGGCCGACTCGATGACTGCGGCCGCGCAGCAGGCGCTGCGCCGCACGATGGAGATCTTCTCGAGCACGACGCGCTTCGCGCTCGCGTGCAACAACTCGACCAAGATTATCGAGCCGATTCAGAGTCGCTGCGCGATCCTGCGGTTCACGCGCCTCAAGGACGAGATGGTGCTCGAGCGGCTGCTGCAGGTGTGCCAGGCCGAGAAGGTCGGGTACCGCGACGACGGCCTCGCGGCGCTCATCTTCACGGCCGAGGGCGACATGCGCAATGCGCTCAACAACCTGCAGGCCACGTACTCGGGCTTCGGCTTCATCAGCGACACGAACGTGTTCAAAGTGTGCGACCAGCCGCATCCGACCGTCGTGCGCTCGATCATCGAGCAGTGCGTCGCGGGCAAGATCGACGGCGCCGAGAAGGAGGTGATCGCGCTCTGGCGCACCGGGTACTCGGCCATCGACATCATCGGCACGATCTTCCGCGTGGCCAAGTCCTTCGACATGGACGAGAAGCTCAAGCTCGAGTTCGTGAAGGAGATCGGCACGACGCACATGGCCATCGCCGACGGCGTGTCCACGCTGCTGCAGATCCACGGCCTCGTCGCGCGCCTGTGCGCCGCGGCGGCCAAGTAAGTAGCTCTTCGCGTTGGTGTAAACCACGCCACGATTACTATATAATATCCGATAACCATGATGAGAAGGAAGAAACAAAATATCCGCATACAAAAATGAGCAAGCGAGGCAGGTCCTTATAAGGCGCTGCACTAACATGCTGCATGTTGGTGAAGGATGTGAAATTGTCGACATACTCTTTTGTTTGGATAGTTCCTAATTAAATGCTTGCTCCATGCAACACCGAGTTGCACACAGCAGCAGGAGGGACCCAGGTTAGCTTGCGGAACGAGTTAAGCGTGTGCAAGTTCGCATTTAGGGATGTATGCACAAGTAACTGGAATAGTTGCCAGGATGTCACTTGTCGACTTCAAATGTTGCAGCATCCATCTATCTAGATATTCACTGATTGTTTGCTTATCTGCACCTACTGATATGAGTTGTAAAGAGGAATGGGTTACGCACGCAACGTAACCCTGAACAGATATACCTAATTTAGGGACATGCTTACCACAGCAAAATGGCACATGCGGATTGAACTTTCGAGCTGCGAATGACAGGCAGCCTGCCATATGGATTCGTTTTGTTTCGCGTGACCAACTTTTCAGCGCGTCAACAGGAGCAGGATGGCCGGCAACCTCCTTGTATCGGACAGAGGCCTATGGATGGAGTTCATGCAACGAGCAAAAACCAATTGCAGAGTGCTAGAGGCCCATGGTCTGCCTGCTCACAGATACTGGCGAACGCAACGCTGGCGCTGACTATTGCAGCATGCATTCGATCGTGTATGAATCCCATTCGATGCCGCCCTTCTCTCCAGAGCATGGGGCTGCAATTTCGTCTGCGTGTGTTGCTGCTGCTGCTGGATGCACGCCAAAGCGTGCAAGCATCATCATGATCAGGCCTACATTCTATTTCCGCCAATCATAAAGAGTAAACAGAATTATAGCCAATAACCGCCGACTGCATGCCCCTCCAGCCACAATCCACACAGTGGGACGTTTATGGTCACAGAGACCGTCATCAGCATTGAAGGCTGCACTGCAGCTCTCTGTACCCATTCGTACGCGCACGGCGGCGCTCGCTGCTTACGAGGCGGCTTTCGCATGCATCATTCCGCAATTGACGCTGCCACAGCCACGCCAAGCAATCCCCAGGCTTCTCTTCACCCACTCCCACCATGGTCCAAGACATTCGCTTCCCCGAGGGCTTCGCCTGGGGCGTGTCCACGGCGGCGTACCAGATCGAAGGCGCGACGAACGAGGGCCGCCGCGGCGGCTGCGTCTGGGACGCGTTCTCGCGCGCCTGGCAAGACCATGAACGGTGAGACGGGCGAGGTTGCGATCGACCACTACCACCGCTACAAGGAGGACGTGGAGCTCATGAAGGAAATGGGGCTCAAGCACTACCGCATGTCCATTTCGTGGCCGCGCATCGTCCCCGCGGATGTCGGTCAGGTGGGCGAAGAGGGCGTGGACTTCTACAACCGCTTGGTCGGTGAACTCATTGCGAACGACATTGAGCCCATGGTGACGCTGTACCACTGGGACCTGCCGCTGCCACTCGCGACCGAGTTCAACGGCTAGCTCGGCGGCAAGCACATCCAGGACACGTTCGTAGCCTACGCGCGCGTGTGCTTCCAGCGCTTTGGCGACCGCGTCGAGAACTGGCTGTCGCCGAACGAGCCGTGGATCTCGTCGTTCCTGGGCTTTGACATCGGCGTCCACGCTCCGGGCAGACGCCACAACCCGCATACGGAGCCGTACGTCGTGACGCACAACATGTTGTTGGCCCACGCCAAGGCCGTGGACGCGCACCACCGCAAGTTCCAGCCAACCCAGGACGGCCGCATCGGCATCACGCTCAACTGCGACTGGCGCGCGCCAAAGCCAACGGACGACCCGGAAGAAGCCAAGGCAAACGCGGAGGCAGCCGAGCGCGCCGTCATCTTCATCCTCGGCTGGTCGGCGGACCTGATCTACTTTGGCGATTACCCTCAGCTCATGAAGGACATCGTCGGCGACCGCTTGCCAAAGTTCACGGACGAAGAGAAGAAGTTGCTCAAGGGGAGCAGCGATTTCTTCGGGCTGAACCACTACAGTACCGAGTATGTGACGCCATCCAAGTCGTTCGCGACCGGGGTCCCGCCGAATGACCGCACGGGCGGGGTCATTGCGGACCAGGGCGTCGAAGGCAGCAAGGACCCGAACTGGAAGCTCACGGACGCCGGCTGGCCCGTCGTGCCTTGGGGCCTCGAGAAGCTCTTGCTGTGGATCCAGAAGCGACACAACCCATCGGGCGGCATCTTCGTGACCGAGAACGGCTGCGCGTGGCCCTCGGAGACCAAGGAGGAGGCGCAGAACGACGACTTCCGCGTCGACTCCTACAAGGGATACATCACGGGCGCGCACCGCGCGACCCAGCAGGGTACTGATGTGCGCGGGTATTTTGCGTGGTCGTTCATCGACAACTACGAGTGGGCCGAGGGCTACAACAAGCGCTTTGGCCTGAACTGGGTCGACTACAAGACGCTCGAGCGCGTGTCCAAGAAGCCGGCGCTCTGGTTCGGCGAAACGCTGCGCAACAACGGCTTCACCGAGTAAAAGAGGTGTTCATCAAAAGAGGAAGAAATACTCGGTGCATGTGCGAGTAGTAAGTAGACTGGATTTTGAATACGAGAAGATGCGTAGTTGAGCCAAACCAAACAGTTGCGGCTAAGAATCGTGCGGGTTGACCGCTGTAACTCGGCTACGCGCTCTTGGCTGCTGTAGATCACGCGTCTGTTGCAGGTCGAGTCGCGTGATCCATTGATCCACACTGTCATCTCATCGCGAGGCGGCCGCTCACTCGTTTGCGACCAGCACGAATCTCCTCCCACTGAGTGAACTCCAACTCGAACGACTATGAAGCATGTGTGGGCCAAGGATGCAAGTGTGGTGGCCGAATGTTTGGGCGCCTCCTCCTCTCCATGAAGCGCTCGGCTCATCCAGAGTTGTGGCGGCGGAGGAAAAGAGAGAGGAAGAGGACCACAACGGGTCTGCAAAATGAGCCGATTGATTGGCCTGACACGCTCTGGGTGGGTTGTTCAGTGGTTCCACAGAGATCTGAAACGAAGCGCAGAAAAAGAACCCTTGTGCAATAATACTGTAACGCAAGCCCAGCGGAGCAAGTACCAGCACCGCGATGGGCAGTCGGTTCCAAGTTGGAGTGCACCAGCGGTAACAGAGATGGATCGTTTGGAGTCCCAATCGATCCATCTCTGTTACCGCTGGTGCAGGGTTCAGTCAGCCACTAGGCTATGCGCGTCTCTCACACGACGCGGTGCTCTGTACGATGTTACACCCCGGATGCCAGTCTGCACATATTGCAGGCCATGGACGCGGCCTGCACAGATTTGCACCTGAGCGAGCGTTGCTGCGGAAAGTGGTAATGCCTCTCGTTCTGCATCCTTCCTGCTCACGCAGGCATCAATGGGAGGACAACATGCAAGTACAGTGTTGGAAACTGCGCATTCAGCCGCTGGAGGAGGAGCTCTTTCTCAACCAGAGCGCATCTCGATGCCTAGGTGGCGCATTATGTTGTGGTGTTCATGTTATAAAACGCTCCCTTCTTTGGGATCGCTGTCGCGTCCTGAGTGCGTTCGTTAACTGCGCTTGTGCATGCAGCAAATGATAGCGAGAGTGGACGGACAGGACGATCCCCTTTGCATCGACCGAGCTGCGATGCAATGCTTGTTAAAGGCGTGTGACAAAGCGCGCATCAATGAGCGAGAGTGATTGTCGCAAGCTGGATTCGAATTTTGTCTAACTCGATACTGCTGTGCTGCAGCATTTAGGTACCGAATGTTGCCACTACGCAAATGGTCCTTGCCGCCGCATGGGCTCGGTCGGAGGCTGTTGCTGCTGCTCGAGTTGCCGCGCTCGTTCCATCAAAAGAGTTCTGATCGAGACACGAACGTTGAAAACACCACAGTTGCGCTAATGGGGGGATATCAGATCGGTTGACAGGGAAAGCCACTCTCCAAACCTTGAACTTCAATCTGCTGCTGCTCCCATTTTGCGCAACGTAGTTCCGGTATGCACCATAGATCTAACTCCACGCACCAAGGACGTCGACCAAGAGAGCTTCTCTATAAAGCAGCAACGGTGCATAGCGTTGCAGTTCCTGCTCAATCCACCCACAATTTCATCATCGTTTGGGGGAGATGCAGTCATTTTCTCCCAGCAGCAGCGAGTTCTCAGAATCCGGTCTTTTTCTAAACCGGTAGTCTCTCAAGACATGTATCATACCGTATTAGGCCAACGCTGATCTCTCTCTCTAATGTTCTATCGCGGTTGTGTCCGTCTGAGTGACAGGAGGGGATGGGTGCACTTCGCTCGGATCGTGAGCCGTGCTATCGTTTTACAGTGTGTATCCACGGCCGGCAGAATCTCCCGAAAAGATTCGCGCACTTGGTTCTTCGTGTTGTTATAACAGTAGCCACAGCCATGCGCTGCTGCTCGTGTCACCCGCGAATCTCCGGTGACATCTTGGTCGGGTACTATTGCAACTACGTACGCGGACGCTACTGTTAATCATTCCGCCGCATATTCCGGTAGTGCAGACGCCGCCACTGGAACCTCGACGCCCTTCTCCTTTTTTCGGCGCTGCTTGGTTTCTAACAGAGATCCTCGCACGACGAAGACTTCTTCGCCTCGACAAAACGGCTCACTTGTTCAAAATGGAGCTGCTGGCGGTGACTCAGGGCGGTGTATACACCAAGTTCAAGCGCCTTTTCCCCAAGATGAGGACATCCGATGGACCCAGTCACTGTAATGGCGTTGTGCTCTTAGAGTATAGTTTTGGACTTATCCAAACCCGAGACCTCCCGTCTGTTTCTCTGTTCTATTTTTTGTGCTATAGCACTTGGCTTTGAAAGAGATCGAAGAGCTATTATATGCTGCGCCATGTGCGCTCGACTCGCTCTGTGGAGATGGGGGAGCAGGAAGAAACCACAGCGGCGCCTCGTTCCTGTCTGCTTGTGCATCTCGGGAGCGAATCCTCGGCACAAGAAACAGGACTCGACCATCGTGAACATACAGTAGCGGATTCAAATCGTCCCGCATGATGGATGGAATCTCTTTCTGCGTGACTCGGCTGATGGATGGAGATGCGCGCATTGTGTGTGCTGTGTGCGTCGACGGGATCCGCGGGAGCTGCTGTGTGAGACGACCGAGATGAGAGCCTGCTGCTGGTCCAATCCATGGGGACGCAAGTCGCAGCTCTATTATCGTGTCTCTCTGGCTTGTGGACTGCCAGCACAAAGTGGCTGAGTGAGCCTTTTGCTGCGCGCTTGCTCTCTCTTTCTCTCTTTCGTGGCTCTCACTCTTCAATTGGTAGGCGTTGTGTCATATCCGCACGCTTCTGTCGCCACCACACAATCAGCCCTTACAAGATGAAGGTTCTCTACTCGCTGCTCGCTATGGTCGCGGCCATCGCGGTGCCTGCGGCTGCGCAGCGCACACCGACGGCGATCGTGGACGTGATCTCGTACAACGACGTGTACGAGATGCTGCAGGACAGCGTGAACGGACTCAACCTGGGCAGGCCGTCGCGCGTGGTGCCGCTCGTCAAGGCCATGCGCGCCAAGAACCCCAACTCGCTCGTGCTCTTCGCGGGCGACACCATGTCGCCGAGCCTCTGGTCGTCGCAGTTCCGCGGCATGCAGATGGTCGCGGCGCACAACGCGCTCGGCCTCGACTTTGCGAGTCTCGGGAACCACGAATTCGACTTTGGACTCGACGCGTTCTTCAATGTCACGGCCGCGTCCAACTTCCCGTGGCTCAACGCCAACTGCTACGAGCTCGCGACGGGCTCGCTGCTGCGCTCAACGCGGGCGCGCGCCGTCAAGATGCTGAGCGACCCCGTGTTCGGCACGATCAAGATCGGCTTCTTCGGCGTCATGTACGACATGAAGGACTCGAGCAAGGGGCTCTACTGGACGGACCCGATCGAGGCCGCCAAGGCGCAGGTCGCGCAGCTCAAGGCGCAGGGCGTGGACTTCATCATCGCGCTCACGCACCAGGACCTCGCGGACGACAACCGGTTCTCGAGCGAGGTCATGGGCGTGAACCTCATCTACGCCGGCCACGACCACACTTCGATGCTGCAGACCAACTTTGGCGCGCCGTACCTCAAGGCCGACCTGGATTTCCGCTCCATCTGGGCATCGCACATCGAGTACTTTGCCGCCAACGGCTCGCTTGCGGCCACGACGCGCATGACGCACACCAACATCCCGATCACCAAGGAGATGCCGACGGACCCGGGCCTCGACGCCTCCATCGCCGAATACTCGACCACGATCGGCGTGCTCCACGCGCGCACCATCGGCGCGCTCTGCGAGCCGCTCGACGTGACCAATAAGCTCGTGCGCGCCGCGGACGCGCCGGTCACCAACATCTTCACCGAGGCGTCGCTCGCGTTCTACGGCAACGGCAGCGCCGACCTCACGGTCATGAACGGCGGCGGCATTCGCATGGACACGGTGTACCCGGCGGGCCCGCTCACGATCGGACAGGTCATCGGCTGGTCGCCCTTCGGCAACACGCTCATGATCGTCGAGACGGACGGCGCGTCGCTCAAGGCGTTCATCAAGCGCGAGATGCTCATGAGCTGCGGCGCCGCGAGCACCATCCAGCTCAACGGCCTCTACGTGCACCCGGGCGGCTTCAAGTACACGTTCAAGTGCGCGGGTGCAGGCGACATCGCGAGCATCGAGTACTTTGAGCACGCGACGCGCTCGGGCCCGCTGCTCGACACGGACACGTTCAAGCTCGCGCTCAGCAACTACCTGTACACGTCCGAGTTCGTGGTGATCCCGGGCGTGAACGTCATCCGCGTGGTCGTGAGCGAGGCCGAGGCGTCGCGCGTCGACACGGCGCTTGAGCAGTACATCGAGGCGCTGCCGAACGCCACGGTCTGCCCCAAGGCCGAGGGCCACTCGCTCGTGTCGTTCTAAGGAAAAACAAGAGTTTTTCTTTTAGAGCTTGCTAAGATATATTAATGACAAAGTGCTTTGTTTCGAGTCACAGTGACGACTTTGCATGATGTATGATGAGAAAAGTGCTTTATTTATTACAACAGTTTCCCGATGAGGTTGCACGAAGGTACAACTTGCCTTTTTGGCTATATTTACTACCTCCAGTATAGAAATAGCTTCTGTTTATCGACAGGGAATGGCTACATGCGCATAACTTTAGTGCACTTGAGTCCTATTCCCAGGACTTTTCTGTCACATCGCGTCTCTGATACGGCGACGGCGCTACTCGCTCTGCAGCTGCCTCACCGCCATGGACAAGCCTTCTCGGGACGGTGGCTTCAGCGACCCGTCCTTCGTGAGCGTCGGCGACCCGTACACGAACAAGAAGCCCAGAGACCGCGGCCTCGGCGGCGACCTCAAGCCCTTCCTGACGTGCCCGCCCAAGAAAGGCCAGACAGCGGCCACGCTCGGCCCGGGCTTCCGCAAATTCGACGCCATCAGCGGCGAGTACGCCGAGCCCTACAAGCTCGAGGCCAAGTGCCGGCTCGAGAACACGAGCAAGTTCGTCAAGCCAAGCGGCTTCACGTTCTCGTCGCCAGCCAAAGCGCAGTATGTTTTGCGTCCACTTGTGTATTCGCCTACTTGCCACTCCGTGTTTGGCCTCGCCGTGCTGTGAATCTGCTGCTAATCTCAGCGCTTTGTACAATGGCAGCGCGGGCGCGGGCGACTACTACGGCGCGCTTGACAAATTCGAGCGCGGTGAAGACGATACCAAGAAAGCGCAAGAGGGAAATGCCGCGCAACCACGACCGAACCCGAAAGACAAGGCGTTTTAGGTACATGCACAGCATTCAATAGCCATCGTCATAAATGCGTTGGCGCGTGCATACGAGCGAGCAGCTCACCGAGGCCGCAATGGATGGCCTTCTTTGTGTGCATCACTATCTAGAAAAAGAACGTGCTGACGAACCCCAGCAAGCGCGGCACGTTCGGGTACACGGGCACGCTGATCGGCGGACAGACCCTGGCGGTGCCCGCCGAGTTCGACTCGGAGCGCGTCGAGGCGTGCAAGGACCTCGCGACGCACCGCGCGCTCATGAGCGACCGCAAGGCGTTCAAGTCCACGGCCACGGGCGTCGGCTACTTCGACACGCGCGAGCACGTCGCGGCCGCCAAGATGCTCGGGTGGGACGGCACGTGCCTCGCCAAGCCGCCGGGCGCCCTCGAGCTCATGAACCCGAAGGAGCGCGCAGCGGCCAAGGCGTCGACGTTCAAGCCGTGGCGGCCCAACAACCCGATCAAGGACGGCGACCAAGGGTACCGTTGCCTTCCTTGTTGCTGCCTGGTTGGTTGTGTGCTGGGAACTCACGCTTTACGAATGCTGTTGTTGCTGTTGCTGCAAACGCTTGTTGTCGTGTTGTCGGCTATGACAGCACGTTCGAGAAGTTCACGGAGCAGCAGCCCGATCCGTACGACGAGAGCGTGATCAACCGCGCGATGCTGCCGAACCGCCGGCACCCGGTCAAGGTCGCGACCAAAGACCTGCCGGACGCGCTCAAGGAGCGCAAGGCGTTCCACCCGAGCAGCTTCCCCAAGTCCAAGCTCACGAAGGGCACGTGTCTCGTCGGCATCTCCAAGCACCACCTGTAGCAATAGGCCAATAAAAACACACACACATCAGCCGGCCAAGACAATTCCTTATGAGCCTGTCGGTCAATGATAAGCAAGCAGGCGCATCAACATTCTCAATGGTTGTTTGATCACGTTATTTCCTCATATGCAAAACGAGTCAAAGCAGTGCACGCCGCCCTCAAAGGCTCGCTTTCTTCTTTTTTTCAAGGGAGAATGGCTCCCAACCACACACACACACGCACACGGTGGCCGCGAGTCGCTCCTGCGCTTATGCGTCGAAGCCGTTGTTGCGCAGCGTCTCGCCGAACCAGAGCGCCGACTTCTTGGGCACACGCTCCTGGGTCTTGTAGTCCACCCAGTGGATGCCAAAGCGCTTGTTGTAGCCCTCGGCCCACTCGTAGTTGTCGATGAACGACCACGCAAAGTACCCGCGCACGTCAGCGCCCTGCTGGATCGCGCGGTGCACGCCCGTGATGTACCCCTTGTAGAACCAGACGCGGAAGTCGTCGTTCTGCGCCTCCTCCTTGGTCTTGTCGGCGCACGCGCAGCCGTTCTCGGTCACGTAGATGCCGCCCGATGGGTTGTACCGCTTGTGGACCCACAGCAGCATCTTCTCGAGCCCCCACGGCACGGCGTTCCAGCCCATGTCGGTCTTCTTCCACGTCGCGTCGTCCGAGAGCGTCACGCCTTCATCCGCCGGGTAGCTGCCCGTGTTGTCGTTCGGGCTGAGCTTGCCCGCCGCGTACTCGGGCGAAGGCTCCGTGAACGACGTGCCGTAGTGGTTGAGCCCAAAGAAGTCCGCGCTGCCCTTGAGCAGCGCCTTCTCCTCGTCCGTGAACTTTGGCAGGCGGTCGCCGACGCGGTCCCTCATCACTTGCGGGTAGTCGCCGAAGTACACCGGGTCGGCAAACCATCCGAGGAAGAAGAGCAGCGAGCGCTCGGCGGCCTCGGCGTTCGCCTGGGCCTGCGCCGGGTCGTCCGTTGGCTTAGGCACGCGCCAGTCGCAGTTGTTCGTGATGCCGATGCGGCCGCCCTGCGCTGCCTTGAACTCGGTGCGGTAGATGTGCACGGCGCGCGCGTGCGCGATGAGCAGGTTGTGCGCCGCGACGTACGGCTCCGTGTGCGCGTTGATCTTGCGGCCGGGGGCGTGCACGCCCGCGCCGTAGCCCAGGAACGCCGAGCACCACGGCTCGTTGAGCGTCAGCCAGTTCTTGACGCGGTCGCCAAAGCGCTGGAAGCACACGCGCGCGTACTCGGCGTACGCGTCCTGGATGTACTTGCCGCCGAGCCAGCCGTCGTACTCGACGAGCAGTGGCAGCGGCAGGTCCCAGTGGTACAGTGTCACGAGCGGCTCAATGCCGTTCGCGATGAGCTCGTCGATCAAGCGATTGTAGAAGTCCACGCCCTCTTCGTTCACCTGACCGACGCCCGCGGGGATGATGCGCGGCCACGCGAGCGACAAGCGGTACGCCTTGAGCCCCATCTGCTTCATGAGCTGCACGTCCTCCTTGTAGCGGTGGTAGTGGTCGACGGCCACGGCGCCCGTGTCACCGTTGAACACCTTGCCGGGCGTGCGCGCGAACGCGTCCCAGATCGAGTCGCCGCGGCCGCCCTCGTCCGTCGCGCCTTCGATCTGGTACGACGCCGTGGCCGTGCCCCACATGAAGTTGGCCGGGAACTCGATGCGCTCAGCCATTGCTGCTGGAAAGTGCTGCTGCGTCGCTGGGAGGCAGGAAGGGAAGGGAAGGATGCTGGTGTGCACAGGAGAGCGCAGATTGGAGAATGAGAGCTTCTGCGCGGGGGAACGAGGCGCGCGCGCGCGCGTGCAGCACCTTGAAGCTCTCGTGCCACCTGGATTGCCACGCAACTGCAAGGTATGTGGTGGCACAGGTGGCTACTGCCACAGATCCTCATCGGCTCCCTGCCACCAGAGACCCCGTGAATGGCCACGGATTGGATGAAAGTCGCTGCATACCGCGTCCGCATTGGTGGAAAAAGCAGGAGGTCGACCATTGGGGTGACTGCCAAAGCAGCAGCGATGATGGACAGCTCCACTAATAACTCCCGTGGCGAATGCGGTCGCTGGAGGGGAAATGAAAAATTTGGCGACGCTGCTGGACGCGAGAAACGCACCGGATGCGCGTGTTGGCAGTGGGGATGGGGGCGCCACGGGACTAAACCAACAAGCCACCACAGCGCCGCTTGAGAGAGTAATATGAACGCTTTCGTTGCTACATATCTGCATGCAACTTGCATGATCCGTTGCATCGGACGAATGTTTACCCTTTGGTCGTTCCTTCTCTCTTCGTCACATATCGCTTGTCGTGTTCTCGCGATACGCAAAAACTACTTTTTTTAAAAAATGCCGAAACAAAGTCGCTTTGTCGGACGTGGACACAAAACCCGCGAGACTCCGTTGACGCGTTCTTGAAGCGCTTCGGCATCCGTTGCGCTCTTGATGCAGCGCAGTCGATGCATTCTGGGCACGTTGGCTGGCCATGCGCAACGCACGCACGTACACACACACACACAAAAAAGGCGCGTCATCACGTGGCGCGCGGCACGTTGAAGCTGCCGGCGTGGGACGATTTCGAAGCAACAGCCTCGACGAATTTTTCAACCCGCGAAGTGGACGAAGATTAACGAAATTTTCGCTGACAGAAATGTGTCAACGATGAAGCCAATCCATCAGGCGACGGAACATGCTCGTGCGAGTCAAAGCCTCTGTCGTACAAGTGTGCTGATTCCTAATACCCTCTTGAAGGAGATGGAAGGTGAGCTCTCGTTGTTTACATGGGAAGCATGCATTGCGCCAATGCAACACCTGTACCTGTGGTAGCTGATGCGGTTGCCACAGGTGACTGTTGCAAGGTCACTCAGAATTTGACAGGCACGCAAAATGAGCGCGCGCGAGAGAGATACCAAGTGTCACATGACGTCGCATCTGCCTGACAGAGATCCACTGCATAGAGTAGTGCTTGAATGGCTTCACAACTCGTTCGCGTCGTAGCGAAATGCAATGCCGAGCCTCGCCACGCGATGCGTGCTGAAAATTTCACGCCGCTGCGTTGCTGCGCTCTGCTGGCGAAACGCACGGCGCCGCCATCTGCATGAGCCACGAAGTGCGTGGAAATTTCCGCAGCAGCTTGAGTGCCATGCAAGACCTCGCTGTCTTTTGCGTGTGGCAACAGCTCCCAGTCGGTGGCTCAACGTGCTCGCTCCACGCTATTGCTCTACATCAGAACATGTAGCCCACCACATAGGTCCGGACTTCCATTGTGCTCTAAATTGTAGAGCGCTCCACACGCACCAATCTGAGACGCTGCACAAATTAAAAAAAAAGATCGGCGGCGCCTATTGAAGGCGACAGCAGCAGCGCCATCGATGCGAGTGCGCGCGTGAAACCAACGGACAGAGCGCACGCCGATCGAGGCGCATTCGCGAGCGCGTAGAACCGCAGTTGACTCTGCGCCAATCGGATACAACAGGAGTGCGGGAGTGCCGACGAGGAGCCGAACAGCAGCAGCAGCCATGGCGCGCGGAGGACACGGCAAGGCCGCCGCGCGAAGCAAGCACCTGGCGAACCCGCAGCTGCGGCGTCGACTCTCTGAGGTAGGGCGTGTGGTCTGTTCGCCTGTGTGTTGCTTTGGTGTTGGCCGATGCAATGTGGGTGTGCAGGAGGGCAAGCGGCTCCTGCGCCAAGCGCTCGCGCATGAGGACGACCAGGGCTCGATTGACTTCAGCATCATCACGAACCGCGACGAGTCGTCGGCGAGCTCGGACCTCGAGAGCGTGCTCGAGTGGGAGCAGAACGGCAGCGGCTCGTGCGGTGGCGGCAGCCTCAATGGCGACATTGGAGCAGCGGCATCGCAGCAGAAGAAGCGCATGAACAAGTGGAAAGCGCAGCAGTACGGAGCTGCGCACCACGAGCGCGACGAGGAGCTCGAGACCGCGATCGACGAGCTCATGGAGAAGCGCGACACCACAAAAAGCCAAGCGCTGCAAAAAGTAGGATGCGCGTGCCCACCACGCACGGCAAAGCACGCTCAAGTCTGTCATTTGTTATATTAACTGCAGAGCTTTATATGGACGCGCTGTTACCGATAGATCCTTCGGCTGTTGTGCGGCTCTGTGATGACCGACAGTGTGCAGTCGTGCAAAGTGACGCTGACGTCCAACATCCTCGCGTGCCTCAAGAAGCGCACGAAAGACTCGGGCACGCTGGCCCTGTGCTCGCTCGGCGTGCTAGCGACCACGCTCGGATCGGACGAACAGGAGTTCTTTGATGGTACCGTGTGCTGCTGGCATACGTGTGGCTACTTTGCGATGCATGGGAATGCCTGACGAAACGGGTGTCTTGTGCTATGCTGTATTAGACGTTCGAGCGCCGCTGCAGCGCATCCTTACCGACGAAGGCGAGCCCGCGCTGCGTGTGGAAGCTGCGTACGCGCTCAGCATCGCGTGCTTTGTGTGCTGCCGCGAGGACCAGCAGAAGTGGGAGCTCATCGACGCGCTCGGCTACCTGCTCACAGCCTCGAAGGACGCCGACGAGGAAGGCGACGAGTACCCGGAGCCGCTGATCATCGCCGTGCTCGAGTGCTGGGCGTTCCTGATCGGCGCGTTCCGTTCGCGCGCGATCGTGCCCAAGATCTACGACGACAACTCGATCATCTACGACCACGTGGCGGCGATCGCTGGCTTTGTCCGCGAAGGCATGAACCCGTCCGTGCGCTCGGCGGCATGCGAGGTGCTCGCGCTGCTGGTGCAGTTCAAGTACGAGGTGTCGTTGCAAGGAGACGATGATGACGACGACGACGACGCCTGGTGCTATGAGGACGAAGACCCAGAGTCGAGTCTCATCGGCGGCTTGGGCACCAAGATCGAGCGGTACATGAAGGAAACGGGCAAGAACATCGGCAAGAAGAACCGCAAGGTGCAGCGATCGTCGCTCAAGGAAGTGCTCGAGACGCTGCAGACAGGGGAGGGCCCGCACGAGGAGCTCCAGATCGAGGACGAGACGCTCTCGATCTCGACGTGGCGCTGCTTCTTCCAGGCACACGTCTTCCGCCGCGCGCTGCAAAGCGGCTTCCAGGTACTTTCTTGGCTGTCTCTGTGTATATATGTGCGTGTGTATGCTTCGAATTGGGTTCTGAAGGCGTTGCTTTCTATTTCTTTGTTTTATCAGGTGCACATGGCGGAAAACGACGTGTTGCGCGACGTGTTTGACGTGTCGGAGAGCAAAACCGCCGTCAAGGTGAGCATGGTGTCGACGTCCAAGCGGCGCGCCAACCGCAAGTCCAAGGCCGTGAGCAAGCGCAACGAGGTGTCCCGCAAGGGCATGGCACAGAACGCGTTTCTGTTCGAAGACTGAGCCAGACAGAGAGTGAGAACCACACGACCTCAAGCGCAACCAACTGCCTCCCTCTCTTCGCACGGCACGCAGCCAAAGAGAGCGAGCGTATCCGCATTTTGGTTACCGAGCAAATACATATTTACTTTATCGCTTTTCTTTTGGTTTTCATTCATTCAGCGCTCTTTGTTTGAAGGCGAAGACTGTCACTGGGCTGTATGGGCAGGCAGACTACGCAGCAGCAAAACAAAACAAAAAACGGGGAGCGCTTCTGATCGGTGCGGCTCGGCTTACTGCTTGCCCAACAGCTGGCGCAGCGCGTCCTGCTCCTCCTTCGTGTCGGCCAAGAGGATCTGTCGGTTGTCCACGATCTTCACGACCTCGCCCGTCTTGGTGAACTGCACGATCAGGTACACGAACTCGTGCTTCTTCATGTCGTGGTTCACTTCGGTGAACACGTACGCGTGACCCGACGGTCCCTTGATGTTGAACTTGATGCTGCGAGATTGTTTGCACAAAGGACACGCAAGAGCACCATCGTGAGGCCCTGCGCATAATCAGTCAATGACAAGCAAAGATATACACGCCAGCGCACGCACCGAAGACGCGGGTTGCCGTCCTTGTCCTTGAGGTTCACGTGCTCGATGCGGTTTCGTCGGCCCTCACGGTGGCCACCGTGGTCGTGGCCGTAGCCGTGGACCGGCATGCCGAGACGCGACGTCACGTCCGTGTTCTCCGAGAGGAAGTCGAGCGTCTCGCTGAACAAACCGTTCGGGCTCATGCGGCTGCGGTTCACAGAGAGAGAGATTGAAACAGAGACACGCAGCATTAGACTCTTACTGCCTTTGAACCAGCATCACCAAGAGCAAAAGAACGGACTTTGGCATCAGCTCGCGGATCACAAAGTAGACGCCCGCGGCACCGAGACCAAGCAATCCGAGCCAGAAGCCGCCGGTCGCCGTCGCCGTCACCTTCTCGTACGGCGTGAGCACAAGCGCATCCTGGGGCTTGCCGGCTTGCGCGCCCTCGGCCGCAGGCTGCACACGCGCACATCAACACAGAGAGAGAAGTAGTCAGTATAGACGCACACGAGCGCATCGTCATAATGTGCTGTCTAGCGGCTCTCGTGTGAAGCTCCGAACTCGAGGAGACCCTCACCTTTTCAGCGTTGAGACGCGCGCGCGTGGTCACGAACGTGCGCGAGTCCGCGGAGCGGCGCACGAGCGCCTGGGCGGCGCGGCCCTCGGCAGCAGCAGCGGAAGTCTTCGGCAGCGCGCGGCGCGCGTGGAGCCCGATGTGGCGCAACATTCTTGTCGTCTCTCTCTGTCTGCCTTCGGCCGATTAACGGAGCTGCTGGTGGAGAATCTGTCTATAGAAAATGTGCGGTGAGTCTTGATTAGTGTGGCACACACGAGAGTTGGGAACAGCACGAACCGTTCACTTTGTGAAAACGACCAGAACCGTCGTACTGAGCGAACCGTCGCGACACAAAGTTACGAAAGGGTTACGCTTGGTATGGTACAGTGTTTATCGTTTAACAGAGCCATGAGCACATCATGGTGATCGACACTCCAAGCAGTATCCAAAAGCGTCTGATGCCACTGAGCATGGAGTGGATTGTGGCTGCAGGACACCAACTTCTGAGCTCAGCATCTGGAGCAGCATTGGGAGCAGCTTGGCATTATGTGCCGCCCAGCTCAGAGGGGTCACAGGGGGCTCTGGCGATGCCCAGCGTCCCAGACGCAACGTCACAGCTCAACGATTACTCCAACGATGAGCTCACCACTGTCCATTAGTAATGGCTGTGCATAAACCACTGAGCAAGCCTGGGCACGTTTGTCTGTTTAACAAGAGAAAGCATTTCTGGAGGAAAAGCACCCAGATGCTGCGCTCTTTTATTTGCGCGCAGTGCGACGTGCAACCATTTAAGCGACTTTCGGGTACACGCTGTACGGGTTGACGACGCTGCACGCCGAGTTCGCGCCGTTGCGCTTGAGCTTGACGTAGCCGCCGTCGCCCCACCACGTGCCCCACTGGTTCTTGAGCTTGAACGACGTGGCGTCGTAGCCGACAGCGATCACGGCGTGGTCCAAATCTGTAGTCTCGCACGACGATAAGACGCCGCCGCTGTACTGCTTCCAGGCGTTGTTGCCCGCAGCGACGGCGACGGCAACGGGCTGCTTGGTGATCGCTGAGATCAGCGCAGCTTCTGTCCCTGACACGCTCGTGATCGACGAGATGGAGATCATCTTGGCCGTGCACGAGAACGTGTTGCAGGTCCCTGTTGCTCCATCGCCAGAAGTGTACGGGTACGAACCAGCGGTACAGATGGACCCCTGGCCCTTGACGTATTGGAGTGCGTATGATGCCGCGCCGCCATTGCAGCCGCTCGACTTCGAGTCGCAGCTCGTGACTTGCTGTTCCGAGAGCAATTCGAGTGCACCGGTCTTGAGGCATTGGGCCGACTCGAGCACGCCCACTGATGCGAACGCCCAGCAAGAACCGCATTGGCCTTGGTCCTTGACACCGGCGACACAACCCGATGTCGTCCAGTCGAAACTGGTCGCGAGCTTGCGCAAGTTATCTTGAGGCTGGTCGATGGCGACAGGGGTGGAGTTGGTAGCCGTGAGCGCGCGGAGGCCGTCGACCGTGGCCGACGAGCGCTTGACGTACTGCGCAAACTCGTCGTCGGTCATGAGTGTGAACGGCGTATTGACGGAGAAGGTGGCTTCTGGGTTGGCCTTCTCGGCCTCGGCGATGCTGATTTTGGTGAGGAAGAAGCGCTTGAGGTGGTCGTCGTTGAGCACGGCGTCTTCCTTGTAGTATCCGTTCTTCTTGGCGATCTGACCGACGACGCTATCCTTCCATAGCGCAAGCTCCTTGACGATGGAGGCTCTTTCGAGGACGAATTGCTGGATGCGCTCGACTGGGATGTCCACAGCGCCGGCTGCAGTGACAGCGAACGCAGCGTAGGCGAGAACGGCGGCGGTCTTCATCGTGGTTGAAGATGCGGGTAATCTGGCTTGCTATCAAGCTGGCAGATTCGATAGTGAGCGAGCGAGGAAGCCCCGCTGGATGAGGCGTACTTATTTGTTTCGATGCCTCTTCTGGTCCACTTAGGTGAGCTCACGCTGTATAGCGAGCAGAAACGATACGCAGGAGCTGATTGTGTGGCTTGTTTTCGCAGTTTGCGGACGCGAGAAGACGCAGCGGATCCACTTTCGAATGAAGCACACAATGGATCGGCTGGTGATGCCATAGAGGTTATACGCATGCACCTGCGCTGTTTGTGTGGTCGTTTGCTTGTGACGTTGCAGTTGTCGAAGCCAAAGCATCTGATATTCCGTGGGATTTGGAAGCACATAGAGCCCCGAGCGCTTGTGGACCTCCTCGAGTCGCAGATATTCAGTTCAGGGGAGCGAACTGTCCCCTATTTCTTGCCTTTTTTCTGTAGGAAGGGTTTTTCACGCCCAATTTCGGTGCTTGATTGCTGAATTCAGTCACGCCACGCGCGTTAAACGAAGCACTTGGGTGAGAGGCCGGTGGTTGATTTGTATCCCAAGCACTGCGGGCGGAGCGCATGGACACAGGTGGATGCAAGAGCGCGAGAGACGCGAAGTGTCCATTAGTTAACTGCCGATCCTTTCTTCGTGTAGCATAGCTGCTGAGGGCCCGAGTGACTGACGGCAGTGCTTCTCAGCACGCTCCGTGCGTGATCTTTTCCCAAACCAATCGCTATCTGTAGTCACTACTGTGCGCATCGGTGAGAGCAAGTCAACGTACACTCCAATGTGTATAACGTGCGTGTTTACTTGCTTGAAAATGCCAGGAAGATGGATTGTTCAGCGCCGGTCATTTAGTCTTGAAAAATCCTGTGAAGTGGCGACTGCGCCTCCAAACTGGTTGCTAGGGCAATTATGGATGGCAAGGTAAAATCGACCATCGACTACAGTTAGTTACGTATGTACGGCAATTTACGAACGCTCAAACACTACCAACGGTTTAGGCTCTGCACCGGATTATACATGTAATACAGTACGCCAGTTAAACTCGGAACCATGATTATTATGGAATTCATCGAGAATGTCACCTTCGAAAAAACTAAA
>JAADVP010000880.1:0-13377 GCA_023335675.1 Globisporangium solare
CCCCCCCCCCCCCCCCACTTGCGCTTTGGAGCTCCCCCATGGGCCGGCTCCAGCGGCCTCGACAAGGTCAGGAAGAAGAGCGACTGGCATTGACCTGAGCACTTTCCAAGCTTCCTCGCCCCAAGCAAGTCCCCAGCAAGCCCCACCCGAGGCGCCCGCCCGGCAGCATCTGCTCCCAAGTCCAGACTACTGTTCCTCGTGAGCCAAGTGGACCCAGTCATGAGTGATGTGTTCTTGCTCGTGGTCAAGATCCTCGCGTCGCTCTCGGCACTCTACATGTGTCTGAGCCCGTCTACGGCGATTCTGTGGATCCGCAAGCAGAAGCCGACGGGCCTGGCGTCGGTCATCCCGCTTGCCGCGCTCTGGGCATGTGATCACATGTGATAAGTGGCCGTGATGGCGCAGAGAAGACCAGCAAACGCCGCTATGAAGCCCGACTCACAACTGTGTACGTCTTTTGTGTCGTTAGGATGATCTATGGCTATGTCTCGGACAACACGTTCCCGCTGCTCGTGACGTACGCGGTCGGGGACGTACTCAACATCGGCTTCCTCGCCGTGTACTATCGCTACTCAACGCGCCGCGCGCACGTCTTCAAGGTCACGCTCGTGGCGTTCTTGTGCAACACTATCCTCACGATTTACGCTGTCCTCGGTAAACGCCATGTCGTTCATCAGTCGGAACACAACTTGAAGCAGATCGTAGGCTTCGCCGCGATCACGTCGAGTCTGATGCTCTACGCGTCGCCGTTCTCGGCGATCTCGAGGGCCGCGAAAACCAAACCGTCTTCGTCGATCCCGATCGTTATGTACGTCGTCGGCGTCATCAACAACGCGCTCTGGATTCTCTACAGTGCACTCATCGACGACATGATGCTGATTATCCCCACGAGCATCAACAGCGTGCTGGGATGCATCCAAGTCGTGCTCTACCTCGTGTACCACCCATCGCGCCGCCAGAACGCGGCCCCGAGATCTGTCCAGAATGCCGACCAAGAACTCGCAAGCAGTCCAAGAAAGCATGAGATCCCCTTTTCGATTGTCATCACGCCCACTGGTGGAGGTGGAGGCGGGTTCGTGTCGTCGGCTCCAGCTCACGGCGAAGGCATCGAGCTCACGGAGATCACGCTCGAGAGCCCAAGGTTGGAGCAAACGTGACCTCCGCTGCCACCTTCGTGAGCCGTAGGCATCATGTAATATAAGGCCTGTCACTGCACCAGATGACTCGAATCAGACAAAGAATCGATGATGAAACCTCATTTGGCTCTTTTTGCGCAGGGATCACAGCTGTTCATTAATGCTGTTATTCGATTCGTACCTGATTGCTTGGCGTTTGGACAGCAACGGAGAGATGAGGCAATGGAGAACGCAGCTTTTCATACGTCGGCATCTCCAAACGCTCAAGAACGGCATCCTCATGCGCGCTTCTTGTCGAAAGGACCGAGGGTAGACTCACAGGGACTTCACAGCGAGGCTCGCGAAACAGCCGGGCCTTCAGCGATGCCCATCTCGGATGATACGCGGTGTACAGGACAAGCTGGACGACACAGAGGCCAGTGTTCACGACGGTCGGGATCACGATAATGAGGTCCTGCCGTAGCACGCCGTAGACAACCCAGATCGCATTGCTGAGCGCTCCAACAGTCACCATCGCAATGGGGATGGAGTCGGTAGTTTTCGTTCGGACGACCCGGGATATCGTCGCGAGTGGAGATGCATAGCAAAAAGCCACACGCGATGGCGATTGCGCCAATGACCTGCGCAACTTGGTCGAGTGGCTGCCAAGAGCTTCCAGTGAACGCGTAGACGCTCGTCAGCACGTTGAACAAAAGCGTGGCCACGGCTAATCGCGATATCTCAGCGCGTCGGTCGATGCTGGCGCTGGAATAGTAAACGGTGAGGAAGCCAATGCTCAACGCACTGCCGACAGCGTAGGTGGCGACTAATGGAAAGTATTCTCGAGCGATATACCCATACAGCATCCTAGCCAAAGCAAACAGCGCACGTGAGCACACTCACAAGACCGCAAGACCCAGAAGTGTGCTGAAAAGACTTACCAGACATGGTTGTACGACCACTGGGTCACAAGTGGGAGCACCGGCATGGACCCCGTGGTCTTTTGTCGGTAAATTCGGAGCATCATAGGTGCTGGGCTGAAGCACATGTACACTGCGGACGTCGACGTGAGGACCTTCACGACAATCTCGAATGCCGACATGGCATCTCGCGGCCTCTGCCTGCTTTCACTGCCAAAACTTCTATAGCGGCTCGGCTTTTGTGCGAAAACACTGAATGAGCGCGTGCTCCGAGCTCTGTCGGAATTCGTCTTCTGAAACGGAAGACTTTCGAGCGGCCGTGTGTTGACGCCAAAATGATGAACTGCAAGCGACAAACGCCTTCACGACGAGTGAGCGCGTGCGCATTTTCCTGAGCGGAAAGCCAACAAACACGATGCATTCAACCATTGGCGAGCTCGATCTTTCTTTTTTCTCCGCCACAACCGGCCATCTTTTGCCAATTCGGCGTAACCAGATACCTGCGCGATCTATCCATGTTGAAGTACACGCGAAACAGTCGCACAAAGTAAAACGGACACGTACAATCAAAATCCAAAACGGCACGAACACATCGGCGAAATACATGCGCAACCGTTCAGCTTTTGCCTGGTAGTGCATCTTTCACGTTTCTTCAGCACGTCTAGAACCAACTATTGGGCCATCAAGTATCCACGGGAATGATTAGATGGTGCTCCAGCTACTCATCGTCTTCGTCAACGCTGTTGTTGTGAATCGATAAACTCAGTAATTCCATGAGGCGCTTGGTCCGTGGTAGAATCTCGTGCATCGTCGCAGCACCAAGTTCGTGCTTCAGTTCTCGAATCAGGATGGACATCTCACGAACTTCGCGCACACCTGCTAGTCCTGCTCTTCCGCCAGAAAAATCGGCCTTTGAGCTATTGTCCACAACGAAATTTGTTTCGTCGTATCTTGCAGAGACACTCGGGACTGTGATATCGCGTCTTCCCATAGCTGGCGAGCGTGGCGAGGCACCGTCCTCTTCGATCTTTTCTCGAATGGCGTTGAGGCAGGCAACTACGGATGTCCCTTTCTCTATCAAAGGCAGCAGAATGGAAACGAAAAGTGTCAGAAATGAAAGGCTTCAGCAAACGAGTAGCATCGTCACGTGCACTTACTTAGGTTGAGGAGCTCTCGGACGACATTCAGGAAATTGGTCATTTCATTCGTAAACAAAAAGACTTCCTAATAGCCAAGAGCAAAGCATGAGTGTCAAAGTAGATTGCGACGATATACGACAATTTCACACAAGCCTTACATTGATTTTTGGAAGCACACCCTCAATGCTCTTGACTTGAAACAGGTGGGAAAAATGACGAACGATTTGGTTCACCAATACGCTCGGGCGACGCTTTCCATAGCATAATGCATCATGAGTCAAGGTCTTCGGTAAAATGCTGCAAACTACATTGCTGAATCTGCTTACCTCGATTTCTGCTGCCGCTTGGCTGTAAATCTCGCGATGATGCAGCACATTCTTCTCCAACTCCACGAGCTCCGAGACAAAGGTCACCGCACGAGACAACGTCGATCGCGTACTCTGGGCATTTCCATTCTCCTTATCGTCAGACAGGATATGGGGCTCGACTGACCGTTTGCAAAGCTCGGTGACGATGGCTGCTTTGAACTCCTGTAGCAAAAAAAACAAAGAAGGAAAACAATTTGTCTCAATTGGATCCTTTCCCGTTGGTACCCGGGAATCAGTCAGCTATAATCGATACGCACCTCCAGAGCATGAAGCTTGCGACGCTCTGCTGACCATTGCTGCAAAGTCGGGAGTACTTGCTCGAGCTCAAAGCCAGACTTACTCACATCTTGTGCAGCGACATCCTCATGGAGGTTCAAGAATACGAATCCACAGACGTCTCGTATAAACTTTTCCATTCGAGGCACTGTGGCAACCACGTGACAAAGTTTCTCAAGACTCGGCGTGATCAGCGTGATGTCCGTTAGATTCAGCACGCGACAGACCTCTTTTATCACTTCCAGAGTCGTTTTCCTCGGTAGCGTATTCAGTCGATTGAGGTGCAAACGGTGGTTCAGACGATCGCGCTCGATCAACTCTTTGGTCCCCATGTACTTGCGTAGCTCGTGCAGATCCGTCGCCTCTTCAAGAGCTAGTTTGCTTTCCGAAACTTGACGCTCCAGCTGGTGAATACGCCGCTGGCTTAGGCGGTAGTCGCGGATACTAGGCCGAGACTCTGCTTCCAACACAAGGTTCGCATTTTCTTCTTTCAATTCACCAATCATTTCGTGAGCCAGCAGCAACTCCTGTTCAATCATGCCCACTTTCTTGATCATGGCAGCTTCGCGGCGACGCAATTTGGCTGCTGCTTGCTCTTGCTCGCGGCGAGCAGCTTCAAGGCGCTCAAGCATCATATCGTCCGATGCGACTGATTTTGGCGTGTCTCGCCGACTCTTATTGAATGAGTAGGCAGGGCTCGCTACCTTGCGATTGTTATCTTCGTCATCCCAATCAGTGCTCATTTCACGAGCAGCTGCTGCTTTGCGGGCAATATAGTTTTCCTTGTCGCGCAGTTCCGCATTCAAAGCCGTCACCTGACTCGTCAGCTGGTCGATCTCTTCCTGCATCTGCTCGCGCTGCGCTTCGTACACGTTGATATAGTCCAGTGACTGATTATCGCGCGCATTCGTTTTCTTTACATCACGCTGCTGGATTTGGCGAAACACTTGACGATCCCGAGACTTGCTCAAGTTTTCCTTGTCCACTTGCTGCTGAAGTTTCTGTTGCATCCGATCCACGAGAACCTCTTTTGCTTTTACTCGGTGCTCGCTGACCTTGAGTTGCTGCTGCAGTTTTAGGCACGACTGCTTCAGCTTTTTCGCCTGCTCGTTCGCGTCTTCCTGGTCTTGCTTAATTTTCGCCTACAACAGCACACAAAACACACATCACAGATACTCACTTTGAATCTATAAAGCGATAAACAAGCATATTAGAAGAGGCATACAACCCACGGATCAATGTCGTACCTTGAGTCGCACTATCTCGGCTTTGGCAGTGGTGAGGGCATTTTGGATGTCCTCATTCTTTTTCTCGACAGACGCCAAGTTTCCTTCGGCTCGACTGTGCTCCTTAGAATTGCGGTTCGACTCCAAAATGACATCTTGGATAATCTGTCGAGTGTTTCAGCAGCCACGATCAGCCCGAGCATCTTTCCAAAAGGGTTGTTTTCCAATTGTATCAAAGCAATTCGAGAAGGGCGCATACCTGGGTTTTCCGCTCGAGCTGCAGTGCCATATCCTGAACGAGATTGAACAGCGACTCTCGCACTGGGGTCGTAACTTTCCCGTCCGCGGTAGTCCTGAGAGCGCGGACGTCAACTTTCTGAAGCTGCATGGCTTGCAGCCCGTTTTTCCGCAAGAGATCATTTAGCGCACTCCACGATCGTTCTCCAACCTCCGACTCCGAAAACGGCTCCTGTTCCTTTGCATCCTGAGTCGTAGAGACACTTTGGCGCGACGAAAGGCTCGAGCTACTTCTTCCAGACTGTCCACGCTGTCCGGTGCCTACTCCCGCCTTCACTCCCACATACTCGCTCTCTTTCTCTTCTTCTTCTTGTTCTCCCTGGGCATGAAACAGCGAGCGCTGTGAGCGTCGAACTGTGTCCGGCGTGGGCCTTGAAACATTTGGGAGTCGTCGCATAGGAGACGATCGCTTCGAGGTTCGAACACTGCCGCTGGCCCGCGCAATGGCACTAGCCTCACGCTCAGGAGCCGATGCGGTCACGCCGAGGGCGTCGCTGAGTTCGTCGTCTTGCGCTCGACGTGAGCTTGTGGAGAAGGAGGACGGCAGGGACGAGGACGATACAGAGGAGCGAGAAGACGACACACGATGCGAATGAAGCACCGACGGCTGATGAAACCCGTGATGGCTTGGCGCGGGCGGAAATGGCTCTTGCAGCATTGACGGAGTGTCCTGTGTCGCCGCCTGCCGCTCTTCCTCCTGCACAGTCTGCACAACAACACGAGAGCGTTCAACCATGCCAGTGCTGGATAAATCGTCGGAAAGCATCGACCCAGCATCAAGGATCATCGATCGGTCGAGCGAGTTCTCGTCAACCGCGCCGCCTGCCTGATGCTCATGCAGCAGCGCTTGCTGCTGACTGCGTCGATCTTCCTCAACAACACTGTCGTCGTCGCTGTGCAGCGCCAGCCGTAAATCCCTGGCGTCCTCTTCGTGGAGGAGCGTGAACCGCGGCGTCGTCGTCGGCTCCTCCTCTTCGCTGGCCGACTGAGTGCCGCGGAACGAGTGGCCATTGCGCGCAGCTTCGTCTTCGTCGCCGCGCACTTCGCGCTGCTGAAGGACGCTGTCATACTCCTCCATCCCGTGGCTTCCCAGCAGATCGAACTGCGAGTCGTCGTCGTCGCCGCTCAGGGACGACAGGTCGGCGCCGCCGTGGTCCTCGAGGCTGAACCCGTTGTCGCGCAGGAACTGGTCCACGCTCGACATGCTGAACGCGCTCGTGTCCGCAGACGCTTGCGACGCTTGGAGCTGTTGCTGCGGCTGGAAGGCGTCGTCATGGCTGCGCGCATCGGCCATTTTGCGCAATGTGACCTCTATGCCGGCGAAAAGCGCGCCAAGGGTACCGCTTGCTTGTCAAATGTAATAATCCGTTAAAAAGGATGGAAGCAAGACTACAAAGCCCACTTTTCATAGGGGCATTTGTTTCCTCCTTAAATTGTATTAATTCTAATATTACATTTATAATATAAAATCGATAGCAGTACATAATGCATTTGCTGTATATTTATTTTCGCTTAACCTTCTACCAGAAATACCCTCCTACAAGTGATCTCGCCATCCGATCGCTTCCACCTCAACACCCTCTCTCTGTTCCCTGACCTGGAAGTTTCACAAAATGACGTCGTCCATGGGCCGCTGCGTGCGCGCGCTCGTGCTCCTCTGCGCGCTGGCGGCGCTCGTCACGGCGCGCGTGGAGGACCCGTACAAAGTCCTGGGCGTGGCGCGGTCGGCGTCCGAGAGCGAGATCAAGCGCGCGTACCGCCAGCTGGCGCTCAAGTGGCACCCCGACAAGGTTCTTGTAGCGTTCGCTTGCTGGCTATGGAGGAGGGGAGACGTCCAGCTTGCCTCGATTGCTCATGTGTACGCTGTTGACGTGCCTGTGTAGAACCCTGGGAACCCAAAGGCCGATACCGAGTTTATGCGCATCGGCTCGGCATACGAGCAGCTCGTGAACGGTGACGCGCATTCGCCGCACCACCAGCACGCGCGGCAGTACCAGCAGCAGCAGAACTACTATCGGCAGCAGCAGTACCAGTACCAGGTGTGTTGCGCCAGGACTGGAAGGACGTTTGGCTCTGTTTTGCGCTTTTCTGTTGTCTAACACTCGGAATGTGTGCTGTCTGAATCTAGCAGCAAGGATTCTCCGCGTATGTAGCATCTGCGTCTCAAGACTCGTTCTCCATATAAATGCGCTGATGATTACTGTGCATGTGGTTGATGCAGCAACTCGGCGTTTCCCTTTTCGCTATGGACCGTCGGTCTGTTTGCGGTGCTGATCTGGGTCATGATCATCCTGCCGTCGAAAACGGCCGAATCCGCGCCTCCGGCATCGTCCGCTCCAGGCCAGCAGCGAGGCAACACCAGCAGCTCATCATCCAGTGCACCGGTATACGAGTTGCGCTAAACTCTTTTTACTGATTTGGTGCTGTCGACAATGCGCTCATCGTCGTTGTGCCTTTGACTTTATACGATGAACCCACAGGAACCGTCTCGCACAAGTCCATTAGAACAACTCGCCAAGGTGTTCGCACCGTCGATCTACGCGTTCAACCCCATGTACTTGAACGCGCGAGGCCGACGCATACTCATCTTCTTCCCAGATGACGGCAAGCACGGCGGCTGCAGCGTGCGAGGTACTCAAGTCGCTATTTGCTTCAGAAATTCACTTCTTCACGCACTCACAACTTGTTTCTGGCTCGTATCGTTTGTATTCACATTGATCTGTTTCAACAGATCAGTTCGGCGTCATGGAGAAGCTCGCAGTGGAGTTTCAGCGCGATCCGTTGACGTTCTGCTGGATCGACTTGCACTCGTGCTCCGCTGCCGCCCGCGCGAAATGGACGGCGCAGTTCAACCGCACTGCGCGTACGTGGTTGTGTTGGCGCTTTTTCGGTTTATCTTACCGTCTCACATAAGCTTTTATTGCGATGTCTGTTATGCAATGTATCTAGCATTTCTGGTCGCGTGCAGCGCAAAGGGGAAGAAGATCGCAATGCTCCCAGTTTCGTCGTCCAGAGTGTCAGCCGATGAGCTGCATCCGTGGCTCACGCGCTTGCTCGGGGGCGAGATCGCGCAGCACGAGACAACCGCCGATCTGTTTGCGTAGCGTCTTCACTGACCTCCACCATCCCGAGCACCGCAATTGTGACAAAAAGAAACAAAGGCTGGGCAGACGCTGTCCTTGTCTCATAATAGAATTTGATTTGCTTTTACAAGGAAAAAGCGTGTGTGTGCGCGAATGTGGCTCAGAAGGTAAGTGCGCTGTCATCATTCGTTGCCTTCGTGGATACCTTGGCTGCGGTGGAAGTATTGCGAGCGCTCGCGGACAAGAGGCGCCGCTGCCGCAATCAGCTGGCGCCGTTCGCGAAAACGGCTGAGGCCATGGGGATCGTACGCCAGTACAGCCAGCAGTTCCTGCAACTGTTCGTCTAGTAACTCCTGTCGCTTGACCACCTCGTGCATTTGACGCATCAGCGTGTCCATGTGCTCGTCGCTTATCGACGGCGGCGGTGAAGCAGTTAACACCTCGGCGCTGCTGGGAGTCGGGGCAACGCTACCGGCGGCTTCTCTTCCCAGCTCGTGACCAGTGCCTTGCGCTTTTGCTTGATCGAAAAAGTTCATCGAACGCTGGTAGCCAATACTCGCAAGCGTTTGTATCAAATGCACTTTGTCGGCGGCTCCGATTGACGTGCGACGCTGGGGGGCAGCTTTCCCAGGGCTCGACGGTCTCAGCTGGCTCAATGTCCTTGCCGTCGACGGGAGATCAGCGCCGCCACTGACAACGACAACTGATTTGCGGCGACTTGTGGTGCCACCTCCAACCGCATTTGCGTCTGGTGCATTCGCGAAGCTGGCCCGCACAGAGGCGCGGCGCCCAGCAGCTCCCGAGGACGGCATCGTCGGCATCGGGGGCAGGTACTCTTGCAGCGACGGGAACTCGTCCTTAGATGCCGTGATACCATGCGGAAACAACGCGAGGATGCCCTCTTGGTGCCACATGGATACGAGTCCCTGGAGCAGTGTGCGCGACTTCCCGCCGCTTTCGTACAGGATATTGAGCGCTTTCCGGGACCGGAGCACCGCGAGTTGCTGGATCGTGCGCAACATGAACGGTGGCACACAAGGATGCGGAAAAGCTCCCGGCGCTGGATGCAGTGGGTTTCGCAGAAATCGAGCGCCTGGATCGTCGCGAGCCGCGGTTTCTTCGGGTTGAAGATGCCGAACTCGCCGAAAAACGCGCTCGGACCAAGTGCCGCGACTTTCGTGTGGTTCAGGAACACTTGCACGTGGCCGACAAAGAGGAAGTACATTTCGGTGCCGTAGTCATCCTGCCGGATAATGTCTTCACCCGGCAGGTAGCACTTCACTTCCATGCCAGATACAGCTCGTGGATGAATTCGGCGTTGCAACCGGCGAGGAACGGCATCTTGCGCGGCATCATCTCTTGGCAGAAGAGCGTCGCGACGTTCGATTGCAGCGTGCGCGGCATCTGCTGGAAGATCTCGTAATCGTGCTGCTTGCTCTCGCGCGTGGCCTTTCGCATGTGGAAAAATTTGGCGCGGATCTCGTCGCGAAGCTTGCGGGGCAAGGCGCGCGAGTGCATAAACGTGTTGACGTTGTCCATCTTGTGGCGGTGCTCGGTCTCGTCGACATAGAGCTGCTGGAAAAGCGCAACAACGTTGGAGATGCCATACGCAAAGATGCCGCCGCCGACGACCATGGCCGCGAGGGAAAAAAGTCGACCCGTGTTCGTGCGCACCGTGACTGGATGCAGGATACAACACGAGAACATGGTCAGGACAACAACTACCCGCAAGCAGTGAAAAAAAAGCGCAGTTGTTGACGAAGCGTACTGTCGCCGTAGCCGGCCGTAGTCATCGTCATCATGGGCCAGTAGAACGACGCAATGTACTTGGTCTGGAGGGCGTCGTTTTCGAGCAAATTGGACTCGATCGCGATCACCAGGTGCTCCCGGTCTCCAAACGCCAGGTACGCAAACATGCAGCTACAAAAATGCGCCGGGACAACCAATCAAAACCGGAATGCCAAGGATATCGGCGAAAAGAAATGACGCTAGTACCTGAACACGTGCGAGAGCGCGACGACGACGTACAGGAAACTCCCGAAGCTGCTGATCTTGGGCGAGATGAGCAGCGAGTACTCGAGCCGACGTTGGAGATGCGGGGGCTCAAACACGCGCAAAAACCGAATGCATCGGAAGCTCGTATACAGCCACGTGTGCGTTTGCGCGACTCGCGAGAGCGTTGCGTGCGAAGAGTACGTGTGCGGGTCCTTGAACTCGACAAACGCATACAGCGGCAGCGCCCAGATGACGTCGGGGAAGAACCAGTTGCACAAGTAGTGCCGGTAAATGGGTCGGAACGAAAAGTGCAACTTGCCGTCACGTTCGATGCCCGTATTGAAGCTGCAGACCCATACACACACACACACACACACACCAACCAGCCACACGGATCGTCAGCGGTTCCATTCGACATGCAGCACCGTAGCCTGATAAAGAAACCTACTTGAGAAAGATGTCGATGGCAAACATCGAATCCACAAACAAATCAAAGCGCAGCAGCGTGCGTCGAACGTGCAGGTCGAGCTCCTTGAAGCTCAATTCTAGCGGCACCACCACAAGAATCCCTGGCCACGCAAGTCAAGGACAAAGTAAGATATCATCATAGCCCACAACACCTACACAAGCAGCACGGATACGTACAGCTGATGAGGACCATGAGGGTCGTGTCCTAGAATGCGCGTGTGCGACCGTGCGGATGGATCACGAGCCGCCGCGCGAGTTTGAAACCTGAATTGCCGATCCGCTGCGAAAAGTACGCCAGTTCGTCCTGGTCTTGTGCCGTGAGCGCCTGCTGGTGGTACGTGTGCGAGTCCTCGCTCTCGCTTTCGTCCTCAACGTCTTCTTCGCTGTCTTCGCCATTGCTCTCACGAGCACTACGGTAAGCGGTGGGGTCTGCTATGTCGTAGGCCGCGTACAGCGCTTCGTGTTTGCCAATTCGTCGCTCGTCGCCTTCTCTGTCTATTGTAGCAGCGCCTCCACCAGTTTGATTCGAGAGTCGCTTCCTGCTATGGCTGTTGCGTCGAATGGGTGACTGCAGAGGGTTCAGCGGCTCAAAGAACATCTCAGTCTTGCTGTTCAACGCCCGTGTGGACTTGATAGTGTCGAGTGTGAAGCCTCGCTCAGCTGGATCCTCAAGTTCTGCATGTGGTGGGCGCTGCGTGTGTTCGTGGGCTGCCAGCAGATCCGGAGGCGCTGCTGTCGTATACTCCCAGGATAGAGCCCCATCGCCATCCTCATCGTCTGCACGCCCCGCTGTGCGTCCGCTGCGCCCACTTCGGCTACTTTCCACGCTCTTGTAGCTCTTCGCGGCCTTACTGGGCGAGCCTTCATTCCCGGCTGCGACTTTGGATCGCCCTGACTCACGCAACGGTTCCTTCCGGAGCACCGTGAGGTTCCTCAGCACGGACGCCGCGAACTGCGTGACTTGGCTCGGCCGTTGTTTCTGCGGCATCACATATCGGTTCGGCATCTGGTTGCATGGCAAATGCGCCGCTAGGGTGTGGCGCGTGACGAAAGGCGTCCGACAAAACGAGCTGAAGAGCGAAACGGAAGACAGTACTGCCCCTATTTTGAGCATGACAGGAACCAAAGAATCGCGCAAAGGCGTCGAGAGCTTTGTTGAAAAAAAAAAGAAAATGCAAACTAGCGTAGGATTGGGGAATCGCTTTGCCTACTTCACATTGAACTTTTGGTGGGCGAGCAACTCGCTCACGTCCCGCAATTTCGCACCGACAGCTTCGGATTTGCTCTGGTTTTGCGGCTCCTCGAGCGTCGGGAAGCCCCACATGTTCTGGGACCCGTTGCAGCCGTAGTAGTCGCCGCTCTTGACGCCTGGAGCCGTCGCGGCGTACAAAGTCGGGATCGCACCCATGTCGACCTTCTGCCAGAGCGGGAAAAGCGACGCAATCCTCATCACCACGCGCTCCGCGAGGCCGGCCTTGAGCGGACCGTTGAACAAGTTGGTGTCGGTCACGCCTGGATGCGCTGCGATGGACGAGACGCCGTCGATCGAGCTCCATGGTAAACACGAGGTTGTAGAGCTTCGTGTTGGAGTACACCGTCATCGGCGAGTATTTTTCCTTTTTCGCGACAATGTTGTTGAGGTCGACTTTCGCATCGCGGTGCGCGATGCTAGACGTGTTTATCACACGCGACGGCGCGCTCTTCTTGAGAATATCGAAAAGCTGGGTGGGAGAGCAAAGTGGCCCAAGTGGTTGGTCGCGAACTGGATCTCGACACCATCGGGCGACAGTGAATGTGGGACTCCCATGATACCGGCATTGTTAACTAGCACGTCCAAGCGGTCGTGGGTCTCGAAAAACGCGCTCGAGAACGTCTTGATGCTGCTGAGGGCGCTCACATCCAGCTGCATGAACTCGACCGTGCCCTTCTGCGTGGCGTCCTTGAGCTCGCTCTCGAGCTGCTGCACGGCCGCCTTGCCGCACTCCTCGCTGCGGCACGCGAGCACGACGTGCGCGCCCTTGTGCACCATCTCGCGCGCCGCAACGAAGCCGATGCCCGAGTTGGCGCCCGTGATCACAGCGACCTTGCCCTTGAGCGATGGGATGCGCGACGCGTCCCACTTGTCCGGCACGGGGTTGCTGGCGGCGGTGGTTCTGGTCATGGTCTGGAGTCGAGAGAGAGAGAGAGTTGCTTGCTGCGCGAGAAATGCGATTACGATGTTGAGAGGCACGCTGAAGCGGTGGTGTTGCAGAGGACGACGATGATTCACGTCTGCTATGATTATATTAGATGACAGTGACACCCCTAAATAAATAATTTCTCCGCGAGTGCACGCGCCGGCTGTTTATGTACTACGGATTTCAGTGAGAATGTCACCCTATACAAAAGCAACTATTTCTCAAATGATGTCCGCAGCAATGCCGATTTCTTCTTTTTTTGCGTCTGAGAAGAACCGGCGGTCAACAACGCTCTCGAAAGAGTCGTCCCCCA
>JAADVP010000881.1:0-13374 GCA_023335675.1 Globisporangium solare
AAGTATATGCCCCAACAGCTTTTCGTCTCGAGAGCAGAATTACTCATTTTTAGCTTAAAAATCGCATTTTTGGCTTAATTATTCAAGAAAAACCGGTCGGCACATATTTATGGCGCGCACTGTAGCAAGGTAGCTTAACTTACTGAGCTGCATGTAGACTTAAACTCAGAGGGTGGTTTTATGCCGCATGAGCTTTCCACCCTCAATACCACATTTGCTCCGTGGAACTCAAGTGTACTTCTCGTCGTCATTCGTCTATTGTACAGTCTGAAGCTGCAAAGGCGACTTCCTCTGCTAGCGTGGAGAATCGGCAAACAAAGCGATTCTTGACAAACCCACCGACGTTAGCATCTGTCGTCTCGGCACCTGAGCGCATTGGCAATAACCGCTACAATAGTGCATCCGCTGTTCACAACGCGCTATATACGGATAGGGACGGTATACGTACACTCTTATGAAGAACGCCAGAAGACACTACCACTTCCTAGAACGTATCAATTCCACAAGCATTCGAACTGTTGCTTTCAAACTGCAAACCTGTTCAAGTGGAATAGGATGATTTATGCTTCCTTCTGAAGGGTATGCGTTTCCGTATGCAGAAGAGAGGCACGGCTTGTTGGCTTTTCAGGTATCGTTTCTCTTACCCTTATATACCAGATCTATCGCGCTAATAACCATCATACTCAAACTACAGCAGGGATTCGCATCGCACAAAAACCTCTTTAACTAATATAGGAGGCGTAGTGCGCGAGGGCTGTTCAGGTGGCGCGCGCGCATTGGCGTAATCCAAGTTCAACTGCGAGCGTGTCTCAGTCGGCGCTTCCAGGCCGCCGCGGCATATCGGCGCATTCGTCCGCAGCGGGTGACGTGGCTCTGCGCGTGTTGAAGGCGCGTGGTGGATGCGCACGTGGGCGAGCGCTCGGCGTACAGTACCGCGGTGATTAACCAGTCGTTGTACTCTCTCTGTCTGTCGGCCACTCCCGCGCCCGCGCTCCCCCCCTTCCCCCCTTTCCCCCGTCGAAAGAGAGAACGAGACGAGGATGCGGCTCGCGTCCCCTGCGAATTGGCTGCTTGTTGCCGCGCCCGCGCTCTTGCTCGCGGCCGTCGATGCCAGTGCGTTCGTGAACAATGCCGCGGCCGAGTGCATCTACCACGGCCTGGGGAGCACGAACGGCAACATGTGCGGCCCCAAGTCCGTGCTCTCGGTCCTGATGCAGATCACGCTCGACGACAAGGACACGGCGTCGCTCATGGCCGCCAGCGCCTCGCTCCCCATCGAGCTGAAGAACGCGGACAGCGACGACCCGAGCTGCACGCTGCAAGACGACATCTCGCTCCCGATTCTCGGCAGCAAACTCACGGTATATGACACGACGACCAAACTGTGGACGCTGCATGTGAACTGCTCGCTCCCAGAGACCACGGATGACGACAAGCCGATCATGTCCGTGTTGGAAAGGAAAAGCGAGTTCAATTTCGAGTGCGTGCTCGCGGCGAATGCGGTCGATGTCCCCGTGGACATTGCACTGCCGGCGTTCCAGTATTTCAGCTCGAAATATAGCATCAACAACATCACGCTTGCTAATACGGACACCAGCGGAGCGCAGCATTCGTCGCCTGTCGCGCCGGTGAAGCCGAAGACGTCGCGTATGATCGGCATCGGGAGAACAGCGCATTTCAATATCCACGTGAGCGACGACAGTGACGCAAACACTTCGCTCAGCGCTGCGCGACAGAGTACAATGTCGGGAATCTGTGGGGTGAATGGCCAAAACACGGCCGTTAAGAGTGGCTCATTTGACTACGTTGTGCAGAAAAATGATAGCGACGTTGCCGGCCTCAAGTATGTGTGCACCTTGATCGATGGAGCTGGAAACACGCTCCACCAAGACGGTTTGATTCATAGCAGCACGCTTCAGATCGACGGCAGCGAACCGATTCTGGACGAAGTGTTTATGCTGTTTTCTACGGACAAGCCAGCAAAGATTGGGAGTGTGATCTCGATCACGCTGCGTTCCAAGAATCTGCGCAATGGGTACACGGGCGCCTGTGAAGTGAATGGCGTGAAAGGTTTGGCGCTTATTAGCGCAGAAGATGATGGCTTTTACATGACGCAGTACACGGTCGCGTCGGGAGATCGCAGCATGGACGAAGGCTCGACGCTGAAGCTGGAATGCATCGTGCTCAATCAGGCTGGAAACACGTATCGATACAAAGAAGATCTGCAGTTGGATTTCGCCATTGACGCCGAGGGACCCGTGGTTGTTTCGACTGGCATTTTATTTTCATCGGATCGACCAGCCCATGAAGGATCCATCATCGAAATTCAGATCTCGCTGAAAGACGACGAGCCCCATCTGCATATCGCCAAGAACCAATCATGTCTTGTGAACAACGTCTCCGTCGACCACAGTTTTACGCAGTCTTCAGCCAACTCATTTCTCATCACGTATATGGTCGGGAAAGGACAAGCGCATTGGAAAGCAGGAGCACTCCCGATCCATTGCGTGATTCAAGATGCAGCAGGTAACACTGCGGTGGTCGACCATTTCACAGACCAAAACACGTTGTTTGCGCGCGAGTTGAAGCCAGTGGAGTTGGAAGCCGACGAAGTGATATCCTGGAATTATTTTCCAGACAAGCTGCTGATTGTTAATTTTGTTATTGTCGCGATTGCGTCCCACACGATCTCCAAAGTATGCCCGCACGTTGGATTGCCACGCATCACAGGCTACATCATCACAGGGATTCTGGTTGGTCCATACGTGCTCAATTTCTTGAGTGCTGTCGAAGTTCGCAAACTACGTGTCATCGATGAGCTGTCTTTGGCATACATTGGTCTCACTGCAGGCAGTAAACTCCATTGGAAAATTATGAAGCCCATTATGAAGAGCATTATCGCTGTGACCGTCGGGTTGACCGTGATCGAGTATATCGTTGGCACGCTTACAATCGCAGTCTTGGCCGGATACATCGACTTCCTGCAAGATACCTCAAGCAGCGAGAAGTACGCGATCGCACTGCTCGCTGGGTGCATGATGATTGCTCGGAGCCCGTCATCTGCTCTTGCTGTGATCGAAGAAACAAAGTCGCAAGGCCATTTTACGACGCTGATATTCGCGGTGACTGTGATGTGCGACGTCATCGTCATTTTCCTCTTCAACGTCAACAGTATGATCACAGAAAGCTTTTTGTCGGAGAAGCAAATGTCGTCGAGCGATTTGCTGCGCTTGATCCTGCAACTGTGCGGCTCCATTGGCGTCGGTCTTGTCTTCGGGAAAATCATGGCGGTGATTATTCTTTGGCGTCATCGCAGTATCAAGCGGAAAAGCACGTTGCTTGTCTTGCAGCAAGTCTTCAAGCAGTTTCTCATCCTGTTTTACGGCTGGATGGTGTTCGTTGTGAGCCACCTCGTGCATCCATACTTGGAACCACTGCTGTGTTGCATGGTTTCCGGTGCCGTGATGTGGAACACGAGCCCGAATCCCGAGGAGCTTGGTATTCTGTTGAAGCGGTTGGCCGATCTGGTGTACGTCTGCTTTTTCACGATCACGGGTGCGACGCTTGAGCTGGACATGGTCGTGAAAGCGCTTGTTTTGTCGATCGTCCTCTGTTTGACTCGTATCGCCGCCATTTTTCTTGGAAGTTTTCTTGGAGGTGTGTGCGCGGGTGAAGACCGGGGGCATTCGAAAGTTGCCTGGATGGCGTACATCACGCAGGCTGGTGTCACGCTTGGGCTCGCCAAACAGATCCAGTTGCTGTACCCCGGATGGGGGAGCTACTTTTCGACGATGATTGTCGCGGTCGTGATTTGCAACCAGCTTATCGGTCCGCCATTGCTGCGATATGTCTTGCGGCTCGTCGGTGATGCGAAGAAAAAAGAAATTGGAAAAGTGGACGGACTCACTGCTGTCGTACTGAGCATCGGTCTTAACAGTATTGGTGCAATCTCTCGGCTCGAAATGTGTGGATGGAGTGTGACTTCTCACTTACTGGAGTCGGAGTCTGATGAGATGAGACTTGCAAAAGGCGTGTTCGCCGACTATGCTCTTCAAGAAGTGCTGGAAGTGCTGAAAATCACGAAGCCGTTGGATGTGGTGGTCGTCATGATGCCAACGAACGATGAGAACTTCCAAGTCATTCGAGTGATCACTCAAGCGTGCCAGAGATTGAGACGATTGCGGGTCCTCCGGGTCGTGGTCCAGATCGTCAGTGACGGAAACGACGACGACGATACGAATTGGGGCTCCAAATTTGCAGAAATGCCGACAACGGAAGAACATGGTGATACCATTGACGTCATCGTTGTGGATCGAAATGAAGCAACGGATATGCTCATTGAGCTCGCGGCGTGTGGTAAAGTCGTCAACACCTCGATGATCATGGCGAATGACAGCTCAAACACAGCAATTGCCATGGAAGAAGGCGCCGCTGAAGCAACAGACACGAGCGACACGGCCCTACCAGCTCGTGCTCGGTTAAGACAGAAGCTGACGAAAACAGTGAATCGCATGATGCTGGTTTAATTTCTAGAGTGGCATCCTGACACAACTAATGGCAGCGACTCGGTGCGAAACGAGAAGACAGCCAACCAAGTCGAGCGATGAAATGCACAATTTTATGTATCTTTCGCGAAATAACAATCATGTAAGTGGCTTTTTTTCCTTTGCAGTGAGAACTCATGTTCGCCAGACCAAGACGGACATTCCTGCCGCAATGCTGAAGTACACGTAGGTCTTGATCTCGTGGGTCACGTAGGCGCCGAATGAAGAGCCGACGATGCAGTTCCAGCCGCGACCATACTCCTTCTCCATGTTGCGCCGCACAAACTCTGCGATCGTCGAGAACGTTTTGCCCGACTACAGCAGCACAGCACCATTAGCCCAAGCGTCAAGCACCCTGCAAAAGCAAACAATCGGAGGGACTCACCGTGACTTGGAGCTGGAATGCGTCCTTGGCCGTGGCGATGACTTTCTCGAGCATCGTGTCCGTCATGTCTTCGGCGAAGACAACGGTTTTGTAAAACTTGTCGTTGCTTTTCCCGCTCATGGTGCCTCGTGTGTTCTCTGTCAATGTCTCGCAGATGAAAATGTCGGAGGATGGCCGGCAGCATCCAAACGAAGGCTCGAGCAGGCGTGACCTTTCAATGCAAACTCACTTGGAGGATTTTTTTTTTCCATGGTTTTTCTATGAAAAATGATGCGGCCACGTGTTATAACATGAAGGACGGCAAGAGGGAGTCTCAAGGCGCAAAATGCATCGCACACGTGCTGCGAAATCGAGCAAGCTGCCGACTTTCGACCGCCACCGAGCAGCAACCTCGCTGGAACATTTTGACATGCGCCAGTTGAAAGAACATGAGAAAAGCCTCAAAAATGGCTTGAGTGTAGCCACAAAGTCCCACCATTGAACGCGACGTGCAAAACGAGGAGAAAGCTGCGTGTGGCAGTTGGCGACAAAGAAGTTTTCTTGGACGTTGAAAGAGAAGATGTGACTTTGGTGTCACTTGCCAATTCGCTCTCCCACGGCAACAAGACGAGCGGAAGACCCGACTTGAGGTGCGAGACAACCATGGGCGTCGCGATGCGCAAATTGGTGCGATCGCACGTGATCGTGGTGTTCGGCGCCACGAGTCGGACAGGGCAAGCCACAATCGAAGAGCTCACGGTGCACCACAAGGTGACGGTCACAGTAGTCGCCGCTGTGGAGAATGTGAAGGATGCGCGCGCACGCCGGCTCAAGAAAGCGACCAACTGCTTTTTGGTCAAGTGCAACTTTAGCGAGTCAAACTCTATTCGGCGCGTGGTGCGCAACGCCGACGCGGTTCTTTTAGTGCCAGCGTTGTCGGAAAGCGGCACACGGTTCTCGAAGCGAGTAATTGATGCGGTGTACAATGAGCAAGTGCCTCGACTGGTCATTATCAGCAGCATCTTGGCGACAAATGACTTTTGGCAACGCCAGGAACCGCCTCCAAACACGCCGGATCTGGGCTACGAAGCCGTGGAGGCGCATGCGCGAGCGCGACTCAGCAACTGCGTGTCGCTTCGCATGCCCATGCTGATGGAGACCATCATGTATTGTCGGGAAGAGATCATGTTTGCCAACCGCTTCTATAGCTGCTTTGACCCTGACACGGAGATCCCCTGCATCGCCGTGAAGGATGTCGCGGTCGCAGTGAGTGCAGTGCTGTCGAACCCGATGAAGAAGTACGAGGCGACTTACTGCTTGGCAAGCGCGCGGGTGAAGTGCTCTCCACAAGACATCGAGCAGTTGCTTTCGAAGGCGCTTGGGAAGCATGTCAAGTACCACCAGATCAGTGACGATCACCTGGTGCATCTTTTGCGAGAGAAGGGAGCGACTGAATACGTGGTTCAGAGCATTGTGCGGCTGAAGCATTATCTGGAGGTAGATCGAAGTGCCGACCGAAGCGTACTCGAGCCGGAAAAGTCGGAAGAAATGTCTGCATCACCAGCAGCACCAGCCGCGAGCGTACACACAAAGCTGAGCGCTGCGCGCTTCGGATACACGAACGATTTCCGGCACCTGACGAATCAAGAGCTGATGACTCCAATCCAGTGGCTCGAAATTCACGCCAAGCATTTCATTCGCACCCCACAAAACCAAATGCAGCTATTTGTCATTGGCTCGGGCGAAGGCTTGTTTGTCGAAGTCGAGCGCTTCCTTGCGCATCAAGTGACGGCTCCAACCATGGACCCGGTGCCAGATGCCGGCGAAGCAGCGATTCCCACAAGCGGTAGTGGAGTGCAGCAGAGCAAAGTCACGTTTTGCACGGTCAAGTCTGCGCCACCGTCCGCAGTCGCCCAGCAGAGCAACCGGGGCCAACGAGATCTTCACTACTATCAAGTAGCGGGATTTGCGTGGTCGCCGATGCGAGAGCTTTTGAAACAGCTCACGTCGCTGGATGTCGTGATCTTCATCCCTCCGCTGCGCCTCGGCCCCTATGCTTGCATGGAGGTGACCAAAGCCGTCGTGGACGCTGCCGGAAAGGCGAATGCGTGGGGGATCGTCGTTGTGAGCACGATGTTTATCGGTCAAGGCTGGGACGACAGCATCAACCGCATGGGCGAGATGGAAAAGTTCATTGAGAAGTCGGGTGTCCCGTACGTGATTGTGCGTTTCCCATTGTTTATGGAGTACTTCCTGGCACTTTGCAGTGGCTTATCACAAAGTATGTCTTCGGCAGAGGGCGTGCAGCCTTCCACAGATCGCGAATTGCAGCTAGGAGATGAGAGCGAAGAGAAGCAGGCTACAGACGTGGATTCGACGGAGATGCAGCAACAGCGAGAGCAGCAAATCGCTGCAGGAGCGCACAGTATGGGCACTACTGTTGCTGCCAGTGAGCCGAGAGAATGGATGCTTTTGGATCGATCGCTGCCAAGGTCGCGGCAGTACCTGATTGCCATGACGGACGCTGCGAAGGCGCTGGTGGCCATCGCGTACACGTTTCCGTTACACCGCAATCGAGTTCGCACTTTGTACACGGAGTGCAAGACGATGGAGGAAATCGAGGACGTGCTCCAGAGTTTCGCGTACAAACGTCGGCGAATCGACTTTTCTCGCGTTGATGGACTGCATGAAGAACCCGAGCGCGAGTTCTGGAAAGTTGCGTACTGGACGAAAACCCACGTCAAGCAGTTTCTCGAGTGCTCCGTGGCGCTGTCGACGCTCAGCGACCCGATCCCCGTGTCCGAGGCGTTTGAGAACGTGACCGAGTGCCAGCCGATCTCGCTCGAGAGGTGGGCGCATGTGAACGCCAAGAGCTACACGCGCGCCCTGACGTTTGCCGAGAGTTAGTGAATTGACCTCGTTTCTACTCATGTAGGTTTCCACCACTGCCTTCATACTAAATAATGCACATACTGCGTTTTTCTCTTTCATGTCGGGCGATCCGCCAATTGCGACAGTCACTAGCTGAAGCTCTTCATTCTTGCCTTGAGCTGCACGTCAACCACCCAAAAGCCCAACTTCAACGTGCTCTTTCTCTTGACACAATAGAACCCGGATCTACGAGCACAGCTGTTTTATCCGACTGCGATTGTACTATTAACACGGCACAGTCGCATTTGTCGTGCGCAACGCAAGCGCGCACACGCCATGAGCGCCGTCCTTCGCGACCTGTAGCCGCCGCTGACGCGCGAATGGAGTGGGCGCAGTCGCGGATCCCGCCGCTTGGCGCCCCGCCAGCCGCCGTCGCGACGCGCGATGCTGCAGCTTTCCAGCCCGGTCTCGCCGCAGAGCTGTACGTGTCCATAATGCCATGCTGTGCGTACTGAGCGACGGATGCGTGTGTGATAACAGAATCGTGCCTTATTCGTGTAGGTTGTCGCTGGCCAAGGCGCTGGAGCAAGTGGAGGCGCAGCGCGCCAAGATCCTCAGCAAGAGCCGAAGCTGGTCGCTCGCGCCGCTGCGGTCCCTCAAGCCAACGTCAGAGCACGCTAGCATCTGCCAGAGATCGAACGCAGCGCTCGCAGTCAAGAAGCCATCCAGCGCGCCACGAGCAAGCGCTCGGGCCGATCTGCGGCTCTGTGAGTGTGGCGACGAGCTGCGGACATCAGCAGACCGCGCGCTGCACCTAGAGACGGCGTGTCCGCTTCGGATGGTCCAGTGCGAGCGTCCAGGCTGCTTGCAGCGTTTTCAGGCTCATCGCGGGCAGCAGCACGACGAGAACGAGTGTGTCGTGCTGCGGCATACACGCCATCTCCTGCAGCGCAAAGCGGACGGCGCGACGCTCGTGCCGTGCGATCTCTGCCGCGCCGAGACGCTGATCCCAAAGCGGCTCTTGCAGCGCCACCAGTTGGTCTCGTGCGCCAGGCGCGTCGTGTCGTGCCGCTTCGCCGAGTGGGGGTGCGCGGGCGCGTTCCCGTTCGACGAGCGCGAGCAGTACGAGGCTGCTGCGTGCGTCGCCGCGAAGCGGAGGCAGCAGATCGCGGCGGACGCAGCGCTCGTGAACGAGGTGATTGTCTGCGAGTGGTGCAAGGAGCCCGTGAAGAAGCGCCACTTGCTGGACCACCAGGAAGACGAATGTCTCGAGCGCGAGCGACCGTGCCCGAATGCGGAAAATGGCTGTGTGGAGTGGGTGCCCATGGGCAAGTTCGACGAGCATCTGCGCACCGTGTGCTGCGTGGCGCTCGAGCGGAATGCGCTCGCGGCGCGCGAGAGAGAAAAGAACTCGCTGATCACGTGCCACGACTGCGGCGCGGCCATCAAGCTGCGCTGACTGGACTACCACTTGCGCGACGAGTGCATGAGCCGCATCGTGGACTGCAAGAACGCCGCGCACGGCTGCAAGGCGCGTCTGCGCCGGCGCGATCGTCATCTCCACGAGGACTTCATGGCGCTCTCTCGAGAGCGCAGCATGCTGCAGTTCAAGACCGGCGGCAGCTCGTACATCGCGGTTCGCAGCGACGACAGCTCTACCAGCAGCGGCCTCGCAGACCTGCCTCCGCCGTGGACGACCGAGTTCTTCCTCTGGATGGTCGATGCAGACGAAGAGGTCCTGGATTTGCTCAAGAGCAGCGTGCAGCACATGGAGACTGTCGTCGTGCAGACTCGCGAGTTGGCGCAATGGCAGCAGCAATGCGAGAGAGGCCCAAAGAGCTCAAGCACATGCGAAGCCACAAGAATCCAAACCAGGCGAAGAAACTCACGGGCGCCGAGCTCTCGCTTGCGACCAAGGAGCTCGCCGACTCGTTCCACGCGGCCGAGACGGGCGTGCGGACGTCGCAAAAGGCGATCGTGATGGCGAGCGGCTGGATCCGCATTCTCGTCGCCGAGGCCCAGCGGATCTTCGAGGACCAGGAGACGCGCGATGCCCATGATTTGGACAAACTGCGCGCCGCGATCGCCGACCAAACGGCGCAGATGCTGCAGGAAAGTCCCGTGCTGATCGAGCTGCTCCCTCAAGATGAGCTCGCGGTGCTGAGCGACTTGGAGGCCTGGGCGCGTCACGTTGCGACGCCAGGCAGCAAAAGCAACAGTCCCGAGCGGCAGCAGAGACTCGCAGAGCAGACCAAGCTGCTCAAGAAGAGAGCTGAGTTGCAGGATCTTGTCGCGGGTTTAGACGCTGCAAAGGAAGCTGCCGAAGATGCCGAGGATGGCGAGCGCCTGCGTCGACGGTACGAGCGTGAGCTCGCCAAGGTGGACAACAGGCTCGCGCTCGTATCGGACAACACGCCGACCGAGTTACTCGAGCGCCGCGGCCGCCACGTGATTGCGTCGTCGGCTCGCAATGCGATCGCGCTCGTCGCTGGCAGCAAGGGCCAAGGCACGTTCTACCGCTCAGGGCTGCCGAGCAGCAGCAAAGCTGTGCGCGAAGTGCATTTCGACGTGGCGCTGACACGCAAGCGGTGGCACCACGTGGCCTTGTGCGCGAGCAAGAACGAGCTCAGCGTTTTTCTCGATGGCGAGCTCAAGACCATCAAGCGCGGCGCTTTTGACCTGCCGTTCGCCACCATCGGCGCGCGCGACGGGGCGAGTTTCCAGGGCTTTGTGCACGAGATCCGATACTGGCGCGAGTGTCGCTCTGCGCAGCACCTCCGGAAGCACGCGGCAACAATCCTCCGCGTCGCAAAATGCAAGCAGCTGGCTGCGTACTGGACGTTTGAAGAGGGCATGGGCGAGCTGGTGGACGACATGTCGCTCTCACTGCCGCGAGCGCCGTGCTTCCGCGCCGCGTGGGTGCTCTACGACACGCCGGCGGTGCGCAAGCGGTTCGGGATCCCGCCGACGCCGTCTCTGCGCGACCAGACGTGCTGCATCACCAACCAGAAGCTCAAGCTGCTCGCGCAGCGCGCACGGGACCGCGACCGCGAGCTCGAGCGCTGCCGATAGCACTGCGATGCGCTCGTGCCAGTGCGCCACTTGGAGCAGCACCAGCGCCTGGCGTGTCCGCACCGCATGGTCGTGTGCCACGAGATCGGCTGCGGCGGCGTGTACCAGTTTGTGAACGCAGCGCAGCACGCGAAGGAGAGGTGCGAGCGCCACTTGTACCGCGAGGCGCTCGTGCAAAAGTATCGGGAGAAGGAGGAACTCGAACTCTGCATCCTCAATTGCGGCCTCGCGTTCAAGAAACGCGCGAGCGAGACGCACTACCAACGCGAGTGCGGCAACCGGTTCATCACGTGTCCGCGCGCGGACTGCGGCGAGACGATCGTCGCCAAGACGCTCGCAGACCACATGCAGACCGACTGCCGCAGCCGCGCGCTCGCCGTGGAACGCGCGCGCAAGCGGCAGAGCGAGAAGCTCCAGAGCGTCTATCTCAAGTAGACAAGTCCCAAAGCAGCAGCACACGAGCAAAAGGCGCAGTAGACATGACAATGACAGCACATTGCGTTTGTGTTTCAGACCCAGCATGTTATTGAATTGATTTTATGCAAAAGGAATTCAGTAACCCCAGAGAGAAAGTGGCGCTGCGCTTACGCGACAAGGGTCGAGGCCGTGGCGGACTCGTACTTCCAGTTTGGCGAGAGCTTGCGGTTCATGCGGTAGTAACGCGCGAGACGGTGGATGCGCGACTCGACGAGAATGAGGCGGAACTTGGAGTCCTTGTCCTGACGGTTGCGCTCCAAGTGCTTGCGCACGGCCACGGCCTTCTTGATGAGCATGTACAGGTCCTCAGGGAGCTCCGGCGCGAGACCTGAGGCGACCCGCGTATTCCCACGTCAACCGGAGAGGACACCGAGCGAGACACACCGGGGCGTCGTCCATCCGTACGTCAGGTAATACCGAGTTTCCGCACACACCGATCGCAGGCAAACAGCGGCAGGTCGCGGCGCGCGCACACCATTCCACGACAAACAGAGAATTCCAACAAAAAGCCACATGCAAGTCAGCATTGCCATCCGCGCGCCATACACACACAATCTACAGAACAGCACGCACCGTTCTTCTTGAGCACACGCAGCACCTTGGAACCGGTGACCGACTTGACCTGGGCAATGCCGTGCGAGTCACGCAAGATGACACCGATCTGCGAAGGCGTGAGACCCTTCTTGGCAAACTTGCAGATGTGGTCCTCAACGTCGGCGGCCGACACCTTGAGCCACGAAGGAGGGGTGCGCTTGTACGGGCGAGCCGACTTGCTCATACCCTTTCCGCTGCTGTGCATACGACCCATGGTTGCTGGAAATTAGTGGACTTGTTCTTCTGGAGGCTGGAAAAGAGCAATGGCCGCGGCCATATTGCGCCGCGCGCGCCGCGCCAGCTAGCGCCGCCGACCAGCCAACCAAACGAATCACGCGCGAGGGAAAACCCGGGTCGGGTATTTTTGGGGTGGGTTCGGTTCTAAAAAACCCACCCGTCATTGCAGTACATAACACCACACAAACGAGCAGACGGGTTCTGCCAGAAAGCAGACGCTTTCAAACGGGTCCAACCCGTTTCGGGAAACTATTACTGGATAGTCTCGACAAAGTACGATTCGAGCCTCGCACTTCGGACAAGCGAAAAGGCACCAGTTGATCGACTGGACGATGGCGGACGGCGGCGACGAGATCGCGTTCGAGGATGGCGCGTTCGACGTCGTGAGCTCGTGGCTGCTGGGCGGACGCAGCGCGGCTGCGGTCGAGGAGGAAGAGCAGCAGCAGGCGGTGAAGAGCGGCGACGGTCGAGGCACGCAGCGAGCGGCGCCCGTGACGCTGTACCGCCCGTCGACGACTGCGAAGCCAAGTCTCACAGGCCGAAACAATGGTTCCGCAGCGAATGGGAATGCGGCGAACGGCAAAGCGCTCACGAGCGAGGAGAAGGAGATGCACCACAAGCTGCTGCGCAAGTCCGCATCGCACCGCAAAGCATTGGAAAACGAAGCAGAGAGCGCCAGCAAAGCTGCCAGGGACGAAGAAGAAGACAAGGAGGAGCAGGAGCTGATCCGCTACCGCAACGAGGCGACCAAGGCTGCCGTCATCCACGCCTCTGGAGTCAAGCCATCAGCCGTTGCAGCGCCAGCAGCCGCCGGTAAAGGCGCCAACGGCAACCCGAAGAAGCGCCCGATGAGTGCGCAGGAAGAGCTGCTGGAGAAGCTGCGCGAAGACGCCGCGCGCGCCAAGGCCAAGAACAAAAAGGCCAAGCTGCGTCTGCAGCGCAAGAAGGAGGAGCGCAAGAAAAAGCAACTGGCAGCTTCGGGCGCTTCTGCGGAAGCAGCAAAGTAGCTGCTCGCTTGGAAGAAAGAGGGGGATTTTAGATAGATGCGCAACCTCCAATCTTGCTTTTTTTAATTTAACACGACGCCATTTTGTGCACCAGAGCAGAAGCCATTGACGAGCACAATACGAAGCTCGCCGTGTCTGTGCAGCTACGCGCTGCATGCACACAGGGGCGCGTGTCTGGCACTTCGCAAACTTCAAATTGGCTTTGAAG
>JAADVP010000882.1:0-13368 GCA_023335675.1 Globisporangium solare
CCATCTCTGCGGTTGCGGAGCCGGTGGGTGGAACGATCGCGTGGTTGGCTGTCGGTGACGGCATGGACCCGGTTTCGGAAGGTATTTTGTTTGGCATCGTGTGTGGCATCATGGTGTGCATCTGCATCAAGGAGCTGCTGCTAACAGCGTTCAAATTTGCCAAGGGCCAGACCCACTTGGTTGCGATGGGGTCGTTTGCTGGCATGTTCATCATGGTGACGAGTCTGATTCTGTTTGGCTACGCGGGCGTCAAGCAGTTCTGGAGTAAGTTTTTTCGTTCACAATTATACAGTGTCACCTCTCTACAAGCACCATTTGGTATCCCATAAAAAGAGGCCTCGCAGGTTGCGCGAAGGTAGCGCGCATCTTTTTCCTTCGACACTACAGTACTGTTGGTCCGACAGTAGCAAAGCGGCACGGAATGTGCGGCACCACGAGGTCGGCGGCGCTGCAGGCGCTCGTGCTCGGCGCGCTGGCGGCGTACCTCACGTACACGTTCACGGGCCCGCTCGGGCTCGCGTGGCAGCTTAAGGACTACGCGTTCGTGCTCGCCGTGGTCGGCGCCGTTTTCTACAACCGCAAGACCACGGCCAAGTACGACGCGCTCATGCAGGCTGAGTTCGACCGCCGCAAGCAGCACGGTGCTGTTTATATGCACAGCTCGTGGCACATGGAGGCGGTGGTGGTGATGATCGCGCTGAAGCTCTCTGTTGTGCGTGTGTATTGCCCCTTCTGCGCAGCGAGCGCGCTGGAGCGTGTCGAGTTCGTGCGAGGCGCTGGCGTGCAGCTCGAGCGCAACAAAGTGACGTGTCTACTCTTCTTCGTACGTCTTTTTTATTTGTTTCTGAACAAGGCTGCGGCGTGAACATGGCCGAGTTGGCGCTCCACATCGGCGTCTGAACCGCGGCTCAATACTGCCATGTTGCTCATGCGCGTGTCTGTAGGGCACATGGTGCGACAAATCCCGCGCGGCGCTGAAAGAGTTCGAGCGGCTGCGCAAGGCCATCATCCATGGAGGTATCGCACATCTCTCTGCGAGCCATGTACTCGCTGGTGTTGAGGCAGAGTCTGTTGGCGCTTCTCGTGTGCAGCTGCGCAGTTTGTGGCGCTGACGCAGGAGTCGCGGGAGGAGCTGGCGGCGTACGAAGTGAAAGGCCGCAGCGCGAGCGATTTCCAGACGCTCGACGCGTTTTCCTTCACGATCGGAATCGAAGACGGTCACATGAGCAAAGAGTGCGTCGCGATCTGGCGCTTACGCGATGGGAGATGCGTGGACTGACTGTTGCTTTGATGTGGATGTCTGTCTTTTTAGGTACTTGGTGAAGCACGATGCGTGCCACATGCCGCAGCTTTTCGTCATCTCCAAGAGCACGAGCGTGCTGTGGCATGGCGACCTGCAGAGCAAAGGCGTCGAGGTACTACCGCACATTGCTCCAGCATGGCTGTCCCTGTTGCTGGCATGAAGCTGCAGTCAGTACTCATGTTGCTTTTTTCTTTGCTCGAGTGTAGCAATTGATCCGCAATGCGCTCGCCGATGAAAACGTCGCGATCGAGCAGGACGAAGGCAAAGCGGAGAAGCGTGAATGAGCACAAACATAGTCATTTAGTGCATTCCCACTTGCCTTCTTCGTACGCACCATGAGTACAAAGTTTCCTACGCATTGAGCGTGCCCCCTAGGATCACGGCGTTCACGTCGTCGTACGTGCTCTGGAGGGAGCACGCGCCGAGCGCCGACACGCACTTGGACGCCGTCGCGCAGCCCCACTTGAGCGCTTCCTGGACGTCGCCGCTCGTCGCCTTCCACGTCGACAGGAAGCCCGCGTTGAACGAGTCGCCTGCGCCCGTCACATCGACCACCTCGGTCTGGAAACTGCTCTGCACCCACGTCGTGTTGGTCTTGGCGCAGTGGGCGCGCGCGCCGCCCTCGCCGATCTTGATGACCGTGAGCCCAGGCACGTGCTGCGTGAAGTACGCCATCGCGGCTTCCACCGAGTTGGTGCGCGAGATCTTCATGGCCTCGACCTCGTTCGGCAGGAAGACGTCGAGCAGCGGGAGCAGCTCCTGCAGCCCGCTCCATACCTCGCTGCTGTCGTAGTTGGTGTCGAGGGAGATGGTGACGCCCCTGGCGCGCGCCTTCTCGAGCAGCGGCTTGAGGTTGCCCTGCAGATTCGAGCAGCTGTAGAACCCGCCGATGTGCAGATGGTCGGCCGCGAGCACCTTCTTCTCGTCAATGTGCTGCAGAAAAACAAAGCACACACACACAGAGCGACTGCGTTAGCACCCAACGCGCCGTTTATTCTGTGTGTTGGCACTCGCACCTCGACGCTGAACTTGCGCGCGGCTCCATAGTGAGTGATGAAGCTCCGGTCTTGCTGCACGATCCAAACAGAGGCCACAGTTAGCGTCCACACACAGCAAGCGCACACGGAGGCTAACGACAGCTCTTCCACACCGTGCCGCTCAACACGATGCACACGCCCGTGGGCACGCCGTCGATCACGGGCGAGCTCAGCGCGACGCCGTGGCTGTCCAGATGGCTCTTGAGCACGGGCGCGAACGCATCCGTCCCTGTAGCACACATACACATAGCAGTGAGTCCCCACATCCTCTTAGTGATGTGTGTGTGCATTGTACAGCGCAGCACTCGGTACCGACGACGGTGTGCAGCGTGATGCGGAACTCGTGGCGCGGGTTGCGCGTCGCGAGCTTGCCGATGTGGGTGGCCGTGTTGAGCGCCGAGCCGCCGGGCTGCAGCTGGATGGGCAGCGAGCAGTCGATGTCGCCGCCCCACTTGGGAAGCTGGTCGGGCGCCAGCGTGCCGGCCACGACGTCCACGAACGAGTCCCCGAGCACCGCGAACGTCACCTTCATCGCTCCGCTTTCTTTATGACGTGGCTGCTCGCGTGCGTTGTGGGTGTATCGCTTAGGACATGAGGAGGCGCACACAAAGTTGCTAAAAACGGATCTGCTTTGAAGTGCAGTGAAAGTTTGGAACGGTCGAAAGGATGTGTCGTGTAGGAGAGAAGGGAGCGCTGCAACGGCACATGTATCTTGTTCTGTGTATGCAAGAAGGGAAAGAGTATAGAAGATGGTATCTTACAAACGACATCGTGTCTTTATTGACATGAGTCGAAAGGCTGCTTCTGACATGGACGACATATTGGATCGGATTCAGTTCCCTTGAAAAGTGCCTACTGCGTTTTGCAGCTGTGTGTTGCGTTCGAGCACCTTCCGGGGGAGGTGGAAGAGCAGGATCGCGCTGTCGCTTGTGCCGCAGAACACCGCCCTGCGCGGCGGCCAGTAGCGCACGCACTGGATGTGACTCGCATGCCTAGGTCGTCAAAGCAGCACAGTTGACACTCAGTTCGACAAATCCCAGCCAACCGACCTCTGAGACTTTGCAAAGAGAACCCCCAGTGCAACGTACTTGTCGCGGTACACCACCTTGCCGTACGCGTCAAAGTAACAACTGCCGCCATCGCCACCACCGCTGTCGAAGGCGCCGTAGTCCCAGACGAGGACGGTGCCGTCTGCGAACGCGCTGATGACGAGCCCGAGCATCGGGACCACGTCGATGCCCGCGACCGCTGACCCTGAGCCCGAGGACGACGCCGAAAACGGAGCCCGCAGCGTCCCGAGCTCGTACGGATTCGTGACGTTGAGCACGTTCCACATGCGCAGCCACGCGTCATCAGACCCGGAAAACAGGAACCAGCCGTGCATCGCGAGCGCGCCAACGGACTCGCTGTGCGCCTGGAAGCAGCTGAGCATCGTCTTCTTGCTAAAGTGCCACAGCTACGCCATGCAACCGCACTTTTAGAGTGTCATTTGCGAGTCCAGAAGCGTCGCTTGACGTACCGCGATCTGCCCCGTGTTGTAGCCCACGATGAAAAATGCCTGGCCACTGCCTTCGTGCGGAGAGATGTACCTGCCGCTGTTGAACAGCAGCGATGTGACCTCGTCGCGTCGATTCTCCTTCGAGACGGTGGCTTGGATCGTGGCGACGTGCGTGAAACCGTCCATCGTGACTTCCCAGATCGACACGACGCCATCAACGTCGCCCGCGAGCAAAAACTCTTGGTCACGGATGATCCCCGCTACAAAGCACAATGCATCAGCATGTCAGACCCCTCTACACGGCACAGTCGTATAACGATACGACTTACATGCGAGACATGTGACGGCGCTGCGCGTTTCGGCTTGCGTTTTCGCGAATTGGCCCGTGTGGATCCCCCCACGCCTTGACCGTGCCGTTCTCATGGCCAGTAAAGATCTTGGCGTGCAACTTGGACGGGACCATGCACGTGACTTCGGCTGTGCGTTCTTCAAAGCCAAACGAGGCTTTCATGTCGTACGAGTCCCAGCAGCGGATCGTGTTGTCGAGCGACGCACTGAAGAAGCGATAGCTGGTGCCGCCATCGTTCGGCTGGTCCCCCAAGACATCGTCGTCGTCGTCTCGAATGATCGCGAGCGCAGTGATGGCCTCCGTGTGCCCGTTGCACTCGGTATACCCAACATCGCGGGTGATCCTCCATTGTTTCATGCAATTCGCCGTGCCTGTAAACAGGAAATCGCCCGCTTGAATGACGGTCACGTCCACGGACAGTAAAGGCGGCGACCCCGGGGCAATAGTCACAGCTTTCGTAGCACTTTGTCCTGGAACACGTCGTAGATCTGGATAAACCCGAGCGCGTCGCCGAGAACGAGAAACTGGCCGCGCGCGTCCCAGGCGCAGCACGTAAAGCGGGCCTGGTTCGAGTTGGTGAGTGTCGACGAGAGCGCACCGGAGATCGCGTCCAGGACCTGCGCCTTCTGATCAAAGCCCAGCGAGACGACCAAGCTGTTGTCGGCGACAAGCTGCAGCTGGAGCATGCCCAGCGAGTGGAAATGCGCGTGTTCCCGCTTCAGTCAGAATGAAGGGTACTTGGCTGCAGCGCCGACTTCGAGACTAGCTGATTCAGAGAGTAGTACGCCGCTGCCACGGCAATGGGCGTCGACAGAGTCGTCATCGCCATCTTTTGACGCTGTGATTGCACCAGATGTGTATAGCGAGATGCAGCCGCCGGAATCCCCAACAAAGAGTGCTGCGCTTGCCCCTTCACGGACCACGAGCGTCGTCGGCCACGCGCCACTTGCGCACGAAATCGTTTGGCCAGGAACATACCATGGATACAGCAGCAGACCGCGGCCTTCGGATGCATACCACGTCTTGATCGTATGGTCGAGGCTGCAGCTCACGAGCGCATGGTTCTGCTGCCGCACCAGCTTCACAGCCACGACGCTGCCGACATGCGCGCTGATCGTCTGCACGCAGTAATGATTACTGCGGCTGTGTAGTTGCGCTTCCGATCCGCCCCAGGGGTCCCAGATCTTGATCGAACGATCGGCCGAGCCCGTGAACAGCAGTCCTTCTTTGCCGAGTTCGTGGGTGAACACCATCGTGAGCATGGCGCCATTGTGGTTTTTCAACTGGTTCACCTACAGAGGATGACAAAAAAAATGTGATAAGAGCGCATGTAGTAGGAACCCAAGCATCAAACCCATGATCTGCAACTTGCAATGGGAGGAATGAACCCGCAAGCTTGCTGCGGCTGCCAGTGCAGAATGGTACCGTCATGCTACACGGAATCAGAGCATCGTATGTGAGAATATCTCGAGATACTAGACACAATGCAGTCGTCACTGTAGTCGACGATCGCCGCACTCGTCCGCCAAAGACTCCTTTGTCAGGAACTAGGCAAAAGCTGTCGAAGGCGAGCGATTTCTCATGCAGCTACGGAACGTACAGCCCATCACTGGATCAGAGTCAAGACATCGCTAGGCCAGTACACGGAAAGCAATACTTGGATCCCACCACAGGAAGGTAGTCTGGTTGGAGCACGCGGGATGCTCTGGAGCTGGTCGTGGAGCTGCTGCTGCTGCTGATGGCCACTCGCTCGCCGCTTTGGTTGCTGCTCTTCGTGCCGTGGGTATCGTCTTGAGCAGCATCAAACCCGACGTCCGCCTCGTTCGCGTACACTTCGCAAGGCGTAAACTCCATCTTCTCGCTTGAAGCCTGCCTCTGGTCGGAAAATACACAAAAATAAAGGCACGAAAACACCCGCGGTTTTTCATACTCCCCATATTGTCTCCACAGCGTTACTTGCCGATACAAAAGTCCGCAAAGAGCACGTCGAGCACGTCTTCGACGTCGATGCGGCCCAGGATGCGCCCCACCGCGACCACGGCGCGGCGCAGGTCCTCTGCTGCAATCTCGCTCTGGTACGAATTCTCTAGGAAACTATCTAGACACGCGAGGCACTCGACGAGGTTCTGGCGATGGCGCTCGCGCGTGATAATGGCGCCGCTCGCTGCGCCGCCCCATGAGAATTGAAGCCTGCATTCAGCAAAAACGACTTAGACGGCTATTGCGAGGAACCAGAACAGCTTTGAGCGCGTACTTTTGCTTGACGATGGCCGCTAGCTTCTCGACCAGCGTGTCGATCCCGTCGGTTGTAGAACACGAGATGACGTGGATGTGGTCGCGTGGAGCGGACTCACCCAGCGCGCGAACGATGGCTGCGACTGCGTCGGGACTCGTCTGATCGCTTTTGTTCAGGACGACCATGGCGTCATCGCGGATGTACGACTGGTATTCTTCCGTGTCCAGCAACTCTGCGTTCTTTTTGTTTGTTCGCGGAGATACACCAACAACAACGGCAGTGTGTTGAGACCATCGCTGTTGACAAACGCGAGTTCAACAGCACAGTACGATGCCCTTACTTGGATATCCATCATAACGATGCGCACGTCGGCTTCTGTCGCGCATTGCTGCGCTCGCAGCACGCCTTCTTGCTCAATGGCGTCCTCGGTCTCGCGCAGACCAGCCGTGTCGCTCACGAGCACGGGGTACCCGGCAATGTTCAACGGCACCTGGACGATGTCGCGCGTGGTGCCAGCGATAGACGACACGATGGCCGCTGGGCGCCGCGCCAGGATGTTCAGCAAACTGCTCTTCCCCGCGTTTGGTGGCCCGAGGATCGCGACTTGCACACCACTGCGCAGGATCTCGCCCTTGCGTCCATCGGCCAAGTGCTTTTGGATCGACGTCGCCAGCGCGCGAACCCTTTCACAGCACGGCCGTCACAATAAGTCACACACGCTGACAAAAGCGCCAGGACCAGCAGAAACGAATGCACGCATACCGATCGATCGCGGCTTCGTAGGACGCATCGGTGACGTCGTCCTCGTCGTCGCCAAAGTCGATCATCGCCTCCGTGTACGCGAGGCAGCGCACGAGTTCGCTGCGCCAGTGCTCGTACACGTCGCCGATCTCGCCCGAGAGCTGGCGCAGCGCCTGCGCGCGTTGCGCTTCGGTCTCTGCGCTCAGCAGATCCGCGAGCCCTTCGACCTGCATGAGGTCGATCTTGTTGTTTTCGAACGCCCGCTCCGTGAACTCGCCCGGTTCGGCGACTCGGCAGTGCTAACACGCAAGTACGCGCCAACAAAAACAGAGTCACGATGCGTCCGTGCAGCTCAGCAGCTCTCTTGCTGTTAAACATACCGGCACGTGGCTCAGCGCCTCCATGACGCCGGACACCACGGCGATGCTTCCGTGCACATGCAGCTCGACCACATCTTCGCCTGTGAAGCTGCGACGCGCATTCAAGACCTCGAATCATTATTCACATGCACAGTGGCCATTATATCGAGAGAGAAAAGCAGCGCACCTTCGTGGCTGCGGAAAACGGATCGCGATGGCGTCGTCCAAATGCTCCTTGGACACAGGATGGTAGAGCTTCCGGAACGTCGCCCTGCCGACGGCCGCATCGTGTCAATAGAGCAACATAGAGCGATGAACGCTGCATGGAACATGTACGTACACGCGCGCGTCTGGAAGCGTCTCGGTCTTGCTCAGCTGCCGCAGACACTGCTCGGCGCGCTCCCCGGAGATGCGGACGACGGCCACGCCGGCCTTGCCCTCGGCCGACGACAGCGCGTAGATCGTGTCGCCCGCCGCCGCTGTGGCCAGCGCCCTCGCTGCTGCATATCGATGCGCGGCCGCGCGGCGCGAGCCAAGCGTGCGAAGCAACATGTTGCTTTTGTGGTTGGTACCAAAATACTGTTGGTATCAGACGGACTCAGCTGCTGTTGGTGTCAGAGAGAGAGAGAGAGGCTGGTGTCAGAGCGAATGAGCGGTATCAGACTCAGGATGTTGCAGTTGGTGCTTTGCGCCCGTCGAAATGATGGACGACGATGATGATGATGGCATGCGGCGCACTCTCTCTCTCTTGCATTTTAAAACAAGACAAGACGCGGATAATGGCGAAGACGGTGGCGCACCCGACGCGGTTCCTGCAGCCGCAGTGGTTGCTCGTTGGCGCGCTCATCGCGCTGCTCTCGTACGCGACGCCCGCTGTCGTGAACGTGCTCCAGAGCGGCGCGGCGCCGCCTGCGTCCGCGCTCAAGCCGTACCCGGACCTGCGCAGCTTCCGATCGCGCTAGTACGCTGCCTCTCGCTGCGGGATAATGTGTGCGCAGTGCGTGCGCGGCATACTCATGAGCGCGTTTGTGTGTGTGTGTGTCGTTGTAGCCAAGCGGACCATCAGGATGAGATGTCGGTGACGCTGCATGTCGTGGGCACGTCGTTCGTGGCGCTGTTCCTCCTCGTGCACCCAGAGCTCGCTGGGAGCGGCGTCTTGGCGCGTACGTACCCTCGTCCCCGATTCTCCCTTTTGCGCGTTGCTTCCTCCGCAGTGCTAACACGTGTATTAATGCCGCCAGTCAAGTGTGGGCAGGTCGCGTTCGCGCTCTTCCGCCACCACGACAGCGGGCTCGCGGAAGCGCTGATCGTGCTCGCGGTGTTTTTCGCCGCGACGCGGTTCCTCGGCGGCTCCGTGACGTCGGCGATGCTCGTGACGTTTGTCGGGTACTTTTTCGCGTGGACGGGCCACTTCTTCTACGAGTGCAACCGCCCCGCGACGTTCATCTACCCGACGCACTCGCTCATCTGCGACTTCATCATGTGGGCCGAGGTTGTCACGGGGGTCTCCATCACGCTCTAGTGCATTCTACGTGAGTCCTTGCCGTTGGATTCGAAATGGGTTGCGCGTTTAATCTGCTTTTATTCTTACTCGTGTGTGTGTGGAGTGGGGTCTTATTCTACGGCCTTGATCAAATTGTTTTTCGGATACATCGGTGGGGGTGGGGAGAGTTATTAGATTGGCAAGCTGACGCCGTCAAAGTACTCAAGCATGTCGTCGATGTCGGCCATCGTTTCGAAGTTTGCAACGGTGTCGGGGCTACGGCTGCCGGAGGACGCTTCTGCCGTCGATCTCTCGTCGCTTGGAGCGTGTGTCGCGATGCATTTCTCCGTCATAGCTGCTGCATTTTGCGTCTCCCGATCATTCTTCATTGCACCCGATTGCTCGAATTGCCATGTTGTCTGTGGACTCGCATTACCTGCAGCAGCTGAGATTCTACCGGCGTCTGCGCAACTTGGTGAGGGCACGCGGCAACGCGGCGCCTGTGTGGCGCTCGAGGAAGAAGGACTCGTGGCTCGTGGCTTGCTCGCGTTGAGGTCCGTGTCGGTCGGGGACATCAGCTCCATCGGCATCGGGTAATCCCCCCATGCTGGCGCTGTGGTGTCAACTGTGAGATCCGCGGGTCGACTGCATGGCTCCTGCTGCCGTATCCTGGACGATCCTGGCGACTCTGGTGGTTCTAGCGTGTGGTCTTCTTCTGGCACCGCATCCAATGTGTTGGTGTTGATGCCCAGCTTCTTGGTTCGCTTCTGGCTGGCGCGGCCTCGAGTTGTCGCTGGCGTGAGCGTTCGCGTGCCGTTCGCACTCGCTGCTCTTGTTGAACTGGTAGCGCTCGACGCGTTCTTCTTCTCCGTGAGCAGTTCCATTTTGCGCTGCCGCAATAGCTCGGTCGTCTGGATGAACGACTTGTGCGCGATGAGCTCGTGCTCTCGGTATCGATCGCTGTGTCGGCTGCCGACATTCGCGCCCTGGCTCGCGCTCCGCTGTCGAACGTGGCCCGCCTCGAGCTGCAGCCGCTTCTGCTCCTCTTGCCACCGCATGTGGCGGCTGCTCTCCGTGGGTCCGTAGTATTTACTGCGCTGCATCAGCTTGGCGGTTTCCCGGTCTCTGTATTTCGCCAGCGACTTCATCTTGTCGTGGCCGGCGCCGCGGATCTCAAAGAGCGCTTTCGAGATCGGACGCAGCTTCACGTCCTGATCGAGCGACGCCGGATGATCTTCTGTTGGATCGTACAGCCACACACTCGCGTGGATGCAGGGCTTGTGCACCGGCGAGAGCTGTGCGCTCGAAATTCGAGTCGGGATGCTGCAGCTTCGGATGCGCGGCCGCGGCAATGGCGGCGGCTGAGCCACGTCGCGCACTGTCGCAGGCGCCGGGAGCTTGCCGCTGATACTTGTCCATTTCGCCAATAGACGCTGAACGTCGCCGACCCCTTCGAACGGCGGCTCCATGGCGCTCACCTCGACGTACTCGCTGAACTCCATCGAGTCGGCATCGAAGAATACCTCGCGCTCGCTCTGGCGATCGTGCTTCGTGCCCACGAGCACGACGCGCGCGTCTTCATCGTTCGTCGCCAAGTGCGACCACTGCAGCACCACACACAAGCGCGCATGTCAGCACCACACGAGCACACACACACACGTATCGACATCAAAAGAAGCATGCGCGAAAATACCTGCGCGATGGCGGCCGCAAACGAGCCTCTGCGCGTGAGATCGAACACGACGACGACGCCGGCCAGCGGGCCGCAATCTGCGCGCCGAAAGGTCACGAGCTGCTGCCGGTCGCGGAAGATCTGGAACGCAGCGGCCTTGAGAGCGCTGCCGCCGATGCTGCTGCTGCTGGTGGTGGTGACGCGCAGCGCGCGTACGAGCGCCCGCTTGCCCACGGCGTCCTCGCCCACGACCGCGACCCACGGCGTGTGCTCCATTCCCATTATGCTGCTGGGCCTTTTTCGAGAGTGACGCGTTAAAACTATATATATCTGCAAAGTGTAGGTTTGTGATGAGGTGGGCATACTGAAACCAAGTGACTGGCGGTGTTCGGTGCAAAAACCCGCAAAAGCCAGCCGAAATGGCTTGTCTCTGGCCAAAGCCAAAGCAATAAAAAAAAAGTGGAAGCTGACCCGACTAGCTGCATCGGATCGTAAAAGGCGGTGCGGATGAATGTTCAACTACCTCTGGAAACTAGTAAGTTGGATGTATACGGAACATATGTTTGCTTATTTATTGGGTATTTTGATGTCTTTCTTCCTTACATCCTCTATATTATCATAAACATGATACAGACCTATTGGGAAGTAAGTCGGATCGCGCCGCCTGTGCTCGCAATTCAGCTCTCCCCAGCCCGGGGAGCGCGAAATACAGCGGAGCGTCTGACGCACTCGCTGGCTGTTTCAACAAACAAAGCGAGGTTCAAGAAGCGGTGGCCGCCGCCCCCGATCCTCCGTGGCGGGTGGATGGGTGCGACGCGCCCGGAGACGGAAAGAAATTGGCCCAGCAGGAGAACGAGAAACAAGCTGCTCGTGGCCTCTAATAATTGATTTCCTTCATAAATGAATTGAATCCACTTGTCGAATTGCTAGTATCTTCAAAACCACATCTACCTTCAATAAACAGTACTACCATAAAATCACATGATACAGCGCCCAGCAAGACAGTTCTCGTCGAACCCCATTCAAGTCCGGTTCTCTAAATTGCGGATGCCACTCAACTCGCTTCTGCTGTAGAAATTGTTATAATTATAATTGAATAGAGCAGCAGCAGCGCAGTGTGGTGCTTGCCAGTCGTTTACATGCGCGGATGGGTTGGTATCCACCTATCAAGCAATACAAATACCAGCAGCCAAAAGCGAACCCAGCAGGTGCAAGGCGTCCACCAATCAGGTACTGTTCCTTCCCAATCCAATCCACTGCTTTAGCGTTAACTCACCAACATCACAGTTAAAGTGCACACTGTTCGCTTTTACTCTGTGACTCCACGTGTTTCGAAAAACATGGTCCAATTCTGACTCGAAATATCAAAAGTGGGTTAGCCGTGCAAACGCAGACAACTCACTCACGGGACAACGCGGCGGGAGCAGAAAGCATGGGCGCCGCGCCGTCGCTCGCCAAGCTGCTCAAGAGCATGGAAGACGAGGAGCTCACGCGCATGGTCGAGGACGTACGTGCCGCCTCGCGCTGCGCCTGGGCGCGCTCTTTCTGTGGATGTTTGTAGCGCCATTGCTTACCGCATGCCTTCCTCGCTCTCTCCCCCTCTTGCACACGCAGGCGTACCACTTGGATCCGCAGCGCATTGAGCGGGTCCTCGTGGCTGCGAAGCTGCGCTACGTCGAGCGTGAGTTGCGTCATGCGTGCGCATTGACGCGCTCCATTGGGCTGTCGTAGTGGGTTGCATACTAACTACTGTGTGTATGTGCGTTTGCTCCTTTTCTTATTAATACCATCAGACCTGACCAAGCATGGAGATGGCCTCGAGCCCTCGTCGTCGTCAGCGACAACTGCGGCAGCCTTGTCGACTGCTTTCGCGTCCGCCTCCAGCACTCACAGCAGCGCCAGTGCAGGCCCTCCCGGCGCGGCGGCGTCGACCATGGACGACGCGTTGCCGCCGCCTACTCCCCATTCGGCGGCAGGCGACGACCCCGCGCTGAACGACGCAAAGGACCCGATGAACGCGCTCTGGAGCTTCGAAGGCCACGCGCTGTGCGAGCTGCGGCCCGCGGAGAAGAACCCGCAGCACAGCCAGCAGCAGCAGCAGACGCTGGATGGGAGCGACGGCTCATCGGGCGTAGCGGCCGCGAAGGAGCTCGATGACGACGGGTATCCGATCCTCTACGGCAGCTGCGGCCGCGACAAGCGCTACGCGCGGTGCTCGGTGTGCTACTTCCGCGGCCTGCGCTGCAACTCGGCGCACTACTGCAACTGCTGCCAGCGGCCCGTGTGCATCCGACCACGCAAGTACCCGGGCGAAGACGACCCGAAGATTTGCTGGAACGTGCTGCACATGGACAAGGACATGGTGCACCGCGTCGAGAAGAAGAAGCGCCGTCGGCTCCAGGCAGCCGCCGCTTCGAGCGTCAGTGCCAGCAGCTCGGGCGCGGCGATGGAGCGGAGACGAACGAGTACGATGAATAGCAATAGTCTGCTCTCGTTGGCCGGCAGCAATGGCGCGGGCGCCGCCAATGCAGCCGCCAGTGGCGGCAACAGCCCACCGCCGTCCATGGAAGACGCGTCGCCGGGCACCACGCCTCCCGCAGAGTCCGGGGCGGCCAAGCAGATCGTCAATATTTAGCTGCATGTAAAGAGAGAGAGAGAGAGAGAGAGAGAGAGAGAGAGAGAGAGAGAGA
>JAADVP010000883.1:0-13366 GCA_023335675.1 Globisporangium solare
ATTCTAATTTACTTCTCAATTTGCACGTTAGCGCGCAAAGCTCCCTCTCTTCTCTTTGGACACAGCGTTACCGCTGTGCCCTTCCTCTCACCTGCGCTTCCTCACCGCACGTGTACGTCGTGTAACGAGTCCCGTTACACCTCGGACCACAGTGTCGTCGTCTTGCTCTGGACTGCTGTCTCCGTGTGCGTTTGTTTTTGCCGTCGATGCTGCTGCAGCAGTTCGCTGCTGTTGTGGCGTTGTCACTGGCGCATTCATCCGTGGTGGGTCACCAGCGCGTCTAGCAGAGGACGGTGACGCAATTCGCTCTTGCCCATTCGGCAGCAGCCGCGTCGCTTCGTAGTGCATGTTGGAGGTGAAGAACGGGAGCGTGTCTGCACCCACACGCGCGAGATCTCGCTCCTGTACGCGCACATTGAACTCCAGCGCGTGCGTCTTGCGGCGCAATTGCCAGTTGCGTCACGACGAGAGGCAAGAAGCGCGTGCGTGCAGCGCTGTCGAGCCGAACGACGTCGCTGTACACCTTGCCGTCGCCGACAGCTTCTGTGACGACCACGAGGTCGTGCAGCGCGGCCGAGAGCAACCCGTCCACGACCTTGTCGAACGCAAGCGAGTTGCCGCTGCCTGCAGTGTGTTCGCACAGAGCGAACGTGCTCGGCAGAGGTCCTTCCGAGACGCTGTGGTTGTGCACAAGGTCGTGCAGCGTCCACTGCGCTGCCTGCTGCTGCGCGCTCGGAATGAAGGCAAAGTGCGCTCGTCCGGGCGTGGAGAGCGTGGCGTGGACGTGCGCGCTCGCGGTGGACTCATTTGCTGGATGGATGGACGTGAACGTGATCGCGGGCGACTCTGGGTGAGTTGTCGAGTGGAGAACAGTCTGCACGGTCCCAAAGACGCCGTTTCTGCCGGGAACTTCGGCGACAAAGTACACGTCGTAGCTCGCGTTCGCGTCGAGTTCGTCGACGTGGCGCTCGATTCTCTGCGCTTTCGTCGCAATCACCGCGCTCGCAGCGACAATAGCCGAATCGGCAATGCGCAAAGGCTGGTCGCTCGTTTCGCTGCCCGCAAAAGCATGCAGAAGCCGGCGAGACGCTCCTCGAGAAGGGTGCGCTACTGGCGCCATATCGATCTGGTTTCTCTGCAGCGTTGGTGGCAAAGATGGCAAAGCGCCACGCGCAGCGCACTGCGCGGCCGCATTCTTGATCGCACTCGCATCCAATGGCGCATGGCCCGCGCGCACAAGCGCGTAGTGTAGGTCCGCGGCGTCGGTCACATACGTCGAGAGCGTGAGCGAGTGCGGCGACCCGAGCGTCGGCATCACAAAGCTCTTTTTCGCTGCATCGGAAGAAGCAAATCCGCCATTTAGTGCAAGCGCGCATGCGAGGTATCATCAGACAGATGAAGGAAGATACGAAAACGTATGCGCATTGCCCGATGCAGTCGCCTGCGCGCGTTGGCTGCACACGCAGAGCCACAGCAGCAGCAGCAGCAAGGGCGAGCGGTAGTGGCGATTAGATGGGGAGCAGGAAGAGAGCGCCGCCATGGCGCGCGTGCGGCTCGCGAGGCGGAATCGCGAATGCGCACTTGGCGGCGGATCTTGAAGTGACCCTTCGGGGGATCTTTTTGTGCGGTGTAGCCACGGGTCGGGTTTGGATTCGTGAACGGGTCTGTGAGCGGCGTGTTGACATTGACCCGAGGTTCCTCTATTGTCTATAATAGTTTCAATGTAACCTGATTTATAGAAACATGACAATTGCAAACGTATTATAAACAGTTGATAGTAGCAAAAAAACATCAATAGCAATTAATTCTCTACTATTCGTTCCGCTTCAGAGAATGCTCCATGAGCAAACTAACCGTGGAATCGCCGACAGATTTCGTCCGACTCGGATGGTAGCTCCTGTTTCCTGTCTCATGTCGGCAAGTTCCGAGCCCTGAGTCTAATTTTCTCCCACGATTTCAGGTCAATTTCTGACTTGGCTCTTGCGTTCGGACTGGACGACGACCCATACCAAAAACGCACGTGTGAAGAGCATCAACACAAAAGTTGTAGGAATTTATACATTATTACACGTCGAAAGACATCGCCGGTCGCAGTCATACCGAGCCGGCGGCTACCTGCTGGAGCTGCTCGCTCTCAATGACCGGCTGCAGCTGGTCGACGTCGTCCTGGCTCTGGGTCGCAGCAGCACCTGCCGATTCGTCGCCGGTGACGACACTGGCGTAGCTGCGCACATCCTCTGCGATAAACGAAAAGCGAGCAAACAGCTTCGCGGCGGCCGCAGCATCGTCCGCGGCATCCGCGCTTCCCCCACGGCTCGGACGCCCCACGTCCAGTTTCGTGAACTCTTCCGAGAAGTACGATGTGTCGGTGTTGCTCTCGACGCTCGGCACGATGGGCGGCGCGATCTTCTTCTGCGCCAGCAGGTACCAGTCGATGTCGCGGAAGAACGCGTGCTTCTTGATCGCCTGCACGCCCTTCACCTGGAACATCGTGGACTTTCCCGACCCGAGACGCTTGTCGACGTTCCGCTCTAACAGTTGTTTCAAAATCGAGTGCGTATCCGAACTGAGCCACTTTGGCAGGCTCAACTAGCGGCGCAGCCGCACACACACACACACATGACGCAATGGACACTGTTAGCTGACAGCTCCGACAGCGAACGCTACGCCACCATGGCGTACTGCGCACCTTTTCGTTCAGAATCTTGTGATGAAGCTTCTTTCGGTTCTTGTGCTGGAATGGTGGGTACCCCGTGACCATTTCGTAGATGAGCGCACCGAGCGCCCACCAGTCCACAGCCTGGTTGTACGCCTTGCCGCGGATCATCTCAGGCGGCATGTACTCTATCACAGCAACCACACGTAAGACGCCAGCTGGGATGGACAAAAATCACCTCGATGATTGCAAGCTCTTACCGTGCGTGCCGCACATGGTCTTGGCCGAATCGTCCTCCTAGACACGTATCACGGAATGCAAAGTGTCCCCCCATCCTGCGTCCATCAGCATCCACATTCCCATCCCACGCGTATCAACACAAAGATCGCAACGCAGCTCTTACGTCAATCATCTCCTTTGCGAGTCCAAAGTCGGTCAGTCGGATGTGGCCGTCGCCATCCACGAGAATGTTCTCCGGCTTCAAATCTCTGCAAGGTGCACGTCAGCAATGAGAATGGCATCCACTCCACGCATGGCGAGAAACACGTACCGATGGATGATGCCGAGTCCGTGGAGATGCTCCAGCGCCAGCACCATCTCCGCAGCGTAGAACTTAGCAGCGCTCTGCCGATCACAGACCACAACAACGTCAGTGTCACACACAGCTCAAAGCAAGCAAACCGTCGCGGAAAGCCCTTCACTACCTCGAGAAGCAGTCCCTCCTTGTTCAGATGGTGGAACAACTCGCCGCCTGCCACGAACGGCATCACTAAGTACACGTGCGACGGCGTCTGGAACGCGTACCGCAGGTTGATCAGGAACGGGTGGTTGATCTTGGTCATGATGTCACGCTCCGCCTGCAGGTACGCCACCGAGTTGTGCTTGACAATGTACTTGTTCGAGACCACCTTCATGGCCAGCACCTCTTGCGTCGGCGTATGGCGCACTTGAATCACCTGCGCAGCCATTGCAAATGCAATCAGCATGGCTCCACTTCGTACTGACTACTATACCGGAGGGAAGCTCCGTCTGTCGCACCTTGCCGAAAGCGCCTTGGCCGATAACACACAGCAGCTCGAAATCCGTCGGGCCGACTGTGCTTCCGTCTGCCTTGCGCACCACTTCTTTTGCGGCTTCGACCGGTGCCGCTTCTCCCTTCGTAGCTGCTCGTGCGTCTTCCAAGTCTCCAGCAGCAGCGGCCAGTCTCTTGGTGCGAGGCGAGAACGCGCCTCGGGGCGTCAGCAGCGCGCCAGCGGCACGTGGCGTGCGTCGGTCCGAGGTCTCCGACACCTCGGCGTGCGCAAAGTCCTCGCTCTCGGCGCGCGTGACCGCCCGACTCCGCGGCAGGCGCGGCAGCTCGCCGACAAAGTCGCCACTGTCGTCGTCGACGGGGGCACGCGGGGACAGGTCGGACGTGTCGATGGTCATGACCATCGGCGCCTTGCGGCCGCCAGTGGACGGCGCCGCCGGTGGAGCCATCGCCGAGAGTTGGACGCGCAGAGAGCTGCAGCTGCTGCCGATGGGCGGAACGCCGAGTGCTGGTGGTGGGGAGAAATGCCGCGGACACGTGGCCTCAGATCTGATCCTGGAATAGATTCATTTTGTAACTGATGTGGTACGGTTGTTGTTATGTCGACGCGGGACGCCGCAAAGTCGACGCATGCGACGCGGCAGACGTGACGAATGCGAATCGGATACAAGAGCATTACTGAAAAGTGACAAAAAGAGGCAGCAACCGGTGGCTGGAAACGGAAAGTGGGGATGTGCTTGTTTTTTTGTTTTGTTTTGCTTTTGTTTACTTTGTTGCTCACACGTAAAATGCATCTTCGCCGCGCACAGCAGACGCACTGCACACCCGAGCAAGAGCAAAATAGGCGCTGCTCCATTTCCCAATACATGGGGCAGCGTCTATATCGGCTTTTGCAAAGCTGCTATGCAGTAAGTCCGCCACGCGCTCGCTCTCTGGCGGCTCTCTTCTTGCTTCCTTTTTTTTGCTTTTTCTTCTGAACGCAATGGATTTATTCCCAGTTGCTCGCTTCGCTGCCGTCGATCCTGTCGACTGCAACGCTCCACTTCCCCGCTTGCTTATCGAGCGACGCTAACTGCGACTGTGACCGAAGAAAGTCGGCAAACTCGACGCCCGTTTCAAGAAACTCGCGCGCAAACGCAGGGTCGTGGCGGCGCTCGGCCGTCAGCGGCGGCATTGTGAACTCGGCCTCCAGCTTGTCTCTCACCCCGAGAAAGCCCTCTTCCGGCACCAGGCTAGGCGTCGTAAACTCGCGAATTCTCATCAGTGTGAGCTGGAGGCCAGTGTGCGGACACGCGTATGTATTTGCGCGGACATGCCGCACGGTCGAGATGGTCTCAGACTCTCCTGCTGCGACCATTTGATTGCTCAGCCGAACATTCGACTTCGTGTCGTCCACAAATGCCAAGATGCCGCGTCCGTCCGGGGCTTGACGGCAGTACGCAGCCAACTTCTCTTGCAGAGGGTGCGTGACTGGCACTTCCTCCGTTGTCGACACGTAGAATCGGGCGTCCGGGGTCGAGTCCATCGTTTCCGATACCTCATCCAGCTCTTGACGCATCTTCAGCGTCGCACTGAACCACCGCGAGGCTCGAGTCTTGAGTTTCACGAAATGCAAGTCCGATGTCAACTTGATGATGTAGTCCACAAGGTCGTACACGATGGATGCGCTGTACGTCTCGGAGCTACTCAGAAGCTCCATGCGCTTGTTCAACAGAGCGTAGTATGGGACTCTAGCGCCATGCTCTTTGTCCAGTCGTGTATAGAACGAATGAGTCACACCTTTATCTTTCCTGGTCGCCGAACTTGCTTTTTCAAGTGCAACGACACTCTTTCTCGGGGGCGGCCTTTTCTTGGCTTCGTCATCCGCCTTCTGAGCTGAGCTAGTCTCGGAATCGAAAAAGTCACCGCCACCACCGCCTCCGCCATCGACGCCATCGTTTCCAGCGCCTTCTTTCCCTGCTCGCCGTGCTTCTTCCTCTGCTTCCTCTTTGCGTTCTTTCTGCTTGACGACGAGGACCGACTCGTACAGCTCACGCGCGCTTCGTCCTCGCTCAAACTCCTCTTCCAACTTCTTGATCGACGCGAGCGCAATCGTCTCGTCGTGGAACGACCGCGGCAAATTGATCAAATAGTGATGCCCGAAACGAATAAACGCGTCCGCTTTCGGCTGTTGGTGACCATCTCCGCTTTGAATCTTCTCAAAACGAGAGAGTTTGATCATCTGCTGAATGAACCGGGCGCTGAAGCACGCAGACGCATGGTTGTACCACTCCTGGCCGTTCATAAAACACACCAGGTGTGCTTGATGGAGCGGCATATAGTCGTGGAGGGTGTGACGCTCGCCGAAATACACCTGGAAACCAATCTGGTCTTCTTGGGACACAGCTCCTTCAAAGAGCACCAAACTCGAGCCTTCGCGGTGGAACGACTGCATTGACTGTTTGACTGTCGGCGCGCCAAGCTCCTGCTCGATTCGCTGGAGCTTTTCCTCAATGCGCTCCACTGAGTCGCCGTCACCGTTTATCTCTGCGACGTACAGGTCTGGTCGAAACGAGTTCGGGTGGCGCACAAACGCCAGCGTCGTGTCTTTCGACGCCTCTGACTCAATTAAGATCTTCCGAGCGAAAAAATCCTTTGACTCACACACGCGCTTGCTCAATGCGCGACTGAGCGTCACTTTGCTCGTCTGGTTTCGTTGCTGCTTCAGCAAACAGTGGATATCCCCGCGTGACACAAGCAGCAAATGCACCGCGACGTGGCATTCTTGTCGAAAAGCTGGAACACTTGCCTCGGATAACTGCGTGTTGTTCGCCTCGTCAAAAGGGTCTTCAAAGCCAAACGCGCTCAACGGCGTCGAAAAGTCAGCGTAGTAGCTCAAAAACGATAACAGCACTTCAGCGGCCGACGCGCTCGTGTCTGGGGTGCCCGTCACCAGTTTCTTCAAGTGCTCGGTCCAAAACGAAATCTCGGCGTCAATCGTGTTTTGCTCCAGGATCGGCTCAATCGCCATTTCGCGCCAGTCGATTCTCTCCACATAGTTGCCGGCCAAGCAAAACCGCAAAAACAACCACATAAATCCCGTTGGCGAGAACAAGTTCTGCCCACCACCCGACCGACGGCGGATGACGCCCGCACATTTCCCCCATCGCACGAGGAAATACACGCACGGCCAAAAGAACGCATACTTTTCCATGTACGTGCGGAAAAGTCTTGTCTTCAGCGGGCCATTGCTCGACTGGCAGAGCTCAACGAACCATTGGTCGTACGAGAACGAAAGCAGCGGAACGCGAACCTTCTCCTTGTGCTCCAACTGACAGGCTGACTTGGATTTTCCGAGAAATTTGGCAACGTGCTTCAGCTCGCTGCACTTTTCGTTGGAATAAATCATAACATCAAGATCCGACTGCTTCTCGAATGTGAGAAGGGCCGAAGAGCCAAATAAAACCAACTCGTACGGACGAGACTTGAAATGAGCTGCGAGGGAGGAGCGCAGTGCGCTCAACGCAACCTGGCGATCAAAGAGATTCGAAAGGAACTCGTCTGTTTTCTCCTGGATTTCCGCCAGCAGGCTTGTTTGCAGCTCTGGGATAATCTCCTCGCGAATCTGCACGCGGATAGGCTTCCACACATTCTGTCGGTGTGCACGACTGTGTGACGCTTTATTCGCGATCAAGACGTTAATCATAATCCATGGGAAGCTCAAGCATTGAGCTTCGGTGTCAGGATCGCTGTACGCGACATAATGCCATGCTGCTGCGACCTGTCCCATTCTTGACAGTGGTAGCCCTCCAAACTTGGACGCAAACTCGTTGCGAAAGGATTCCTGCAGGTCGTAAAAAGCTTCTCTGCACTGGTCTCCGAACCGGAAATACTCCGCTTTGCTCAGACTCTCAGGCTCAACAATCATGCCAGTAGCGAGCTCGGCCTCAGACTTTGCACCTGACGACAAGAGCAACGCTGACACTTGATGCTTGTACTGTCGGTACATGACGCTCGCCATTTCAAGGTGATCTCTGTACCCGTCGATGAGCAAGTCACTGTCCACCTCTGCACCAACTCTGCCGATCCTAACGATTGTAGCTTCCATGATAGCATTGCATCGCCGATACATCTGCCCCAAGATCTTCTTTGACGGATAGCTCCCTTTTTCGTTATTCCTCATGAAGTCAGGATACAGCTTCGGCGCCAAGCTTCTGACGCGCTCTATATCCTTGTCGGTGTGATTGTGATCGACTTGGCTCGAACAAATGCGCGCAAGCTCCAACGCACCATCGTCGAAAATTCCCTTGTCCGAGTAGTCGCAAACCGCTAGGTGCGCGTTGGACGCTACACCGAGAATGTCGTATTGAATCGACTTGAGATAAAAATCAATCAGGCTTTGGTCGTCAACACTTTCAGTTGTGTCAGCCGCCATTGCGCTTTCGAACTCCATCGGTGCCTTGACGTTCTCCTTCTGCGGGATAAGCCGTTCGTCCCAAATCACTGTAAAGACGTCGCCATCCAGATCGCCCCCAGTGCACTCGTCTGGATGTGGCCGTGGGCCGTCGCACGGGAACACAATGCAATCTTTGAGGGAGCGGAGCTGTGCAGGGACATCAGCGCGGCAACGGACAACTCGGACATCGCCGGGGTGATGGCACGGGCTTCGATGAATCACGACATCGATTTGATCCAAGACGATTGCACGATATTCACTGGTTTTCTCGTCCTTTTCAGTGTATTGGACATACACCTCGCCATACTTCAGTGTGCCCGTGAAATCCGCCACCCCCATCATCGTTCGTCCTTTCGCAATCGGTATGCGAGCTCGGAGAACTGTGTTTGCGAGTTTGTATCTGTAGATCGCATTCACAATTGACGCCAAAAATCCGTCCGAGAACAGCGGCACGCCGAGTTCCTCCAGGAGAATCTGAATCGACCAGCTCATCTGCGCCGGCAGCACACCTTTGATGGCAAAATACGCTTCTGCATCCGACGCAATCATTGAGCTCAGTTCTTCCAAATACTCGTCCTGCATTACCAGAAATACGTCGGCTTGGATTCCCAAACCGCTCAAAATCTGGATGCTTTGACGAGTCAAATAAGCGACCGAACGGCCCGCACATGACACAATTTCGAGCACTCTATGCTGAGAGCGGAACTTCGCCATACTCTCCCGAAGCACTATGCCGCGTTCTGCGTCTTCCAAGGCGTCGGGGATATTCGACACGACAATAACACCTTTTGCGCCACCTAAACGGATCTGAAACGCGGACGGAACAGACGGGAGGTTCAAGGCGGCGGCAATCTTAGCAGCCCCTTGCTTGGTTATCTCACCGCAGCCGTCGGTGAAGACAAATCCGCCATACTCGAAGTCAGGGACCGGATTTTCTACGACTTGTTGCTCCACATGAAAAGCTGGTTTCGTAGACGAGAACGCTTGACTCAACCGCTTCAGGTACTTTGCAGGAGAATGAATGGCACTGAGATCACCAACCCAAGACCGGACAACGTTCGGGTCTAACGATGTGAATGTACAGCTGCTGTTTCGCATTTGGCTCAACGAGCTCCCCAAAAAGTGAAAGAGGCATGGGCCATCGACCACATTGTCGACGGATATGCCTCTCGACATCACACTTCGCAGCCGTTTCACAATTTCCTCATTTGAATATTCCAAGCGATCGAGATTCTCATCGCGAAAGTACACGTACATGAAGTTTTGAGCACCAAAGTGACGAAACACACGGTTGTTTGGTGCATTTTCAGGCGGACGAAACAACACTCGCGTCGGCGTAACGACAACCTTGTACACGACGTCCTCCTTCTCCAAACTCAGCCCTTTCAGTATAGTCCACTGGTCGTTAATGTACTCGTGAAAACAATCAACCATGTCCCCACTCTTGCGTGACGGATGAAAAGTAAGCAATGCCTTTTCTTGAACGCCGTGATCGAGCCCCGACAGGATCTTGTGAAAGTCGGGATCCACAAACCCATTTGTAAAATAGCTCACTCGCGACTGGAAGCAGTGGTACGCGTACGCCACATCAAATGTAAACTCTGGTCGCGATTGAGCTTGAGACGCATCGTCATCATGTTCTACGACCGATACTTGCGAGTCTCTCACTTCAATCCCCAACTTCATCAGCAAGAGTCGCATCTGCCAGGCTTCGATTCCAGCTGGTGAAGCGCATTCAACTCTCGCACGAAACACGAGAGATTTGTACTGAAAATTGGTGTAGATCCGAGCGCCGCTCCGATAGAAGTGAGGTGGCACCTGTAAGGATACAAACAGAGAAACCTCGCCGTTCGATGATGCGGCGTCAAACCACACAACCTGGTCGCTCAGCTGTCGGAGATCCAGTCGAACGGCCATCTTGTCGGCAACTTCGAGCATGATACTTGCGCCGTGGAACAATATCGATCCGCTTTCGCCACTCGGAGTGCCGATTTGGCCAGCAATCACAAACTCATCGGACGCATTCCAGTATCCTCGGTTCACTTCCAGCAGAGAAAGTCTCAACCCTTGATCTGCTTTGTCAACCAGGTCCTTCAGTTGATGATCCACTTCAGTGTTTTCAAACTTCATCCATAAGCGACCGCCTCCATGTCCGTCTTGGAAGTCCAACGATCGGCAGAGCCTGTTATACGACTGGGCAATGCTGTCTTTCGGCAAAGGCTCAAGTGTGCACAAACCCAGACTCGATTCGACCACTCGTACAGAAGCGTATTCGTCCAATGCCATCAACACGGCGTCCCAAAAGGCATCATCGTGGTCAGCCAGTAAAGAGCCAAGAATGATACTGTACATATTCTCTGACATGTCACTGGGCGAAAGATGCATCCCGGGATAAGCTATTTTCGTTTCGGATGGCGTACCTGGTAGTTCAGGTACCACCGCAGGCACCTCTTGGTCCAAGAATCTTTGCGCGGCCGACTTTGATAGTAGAGTTGACGCAACCCGTTGCGCAACGGCGAATAGCCGCTCTTCATTCTCGACAATCTTTTGCTGCCGTTCAACTCCCCCGGGCGAGCAAAACACGATGAATCTGCTGTTGTCTCGGCGTGCTCTTCCACGGCTCTGAATCAGACTGGTCATTCCCTTGATCCCGTCGAACTGGATGACCAGCGAACACTCTGGTACATCTAAACCCTCCTCCAGAACGTTTGTCGCGACCAGCAGACGAATCCAGCCTTGCCTGAACCGATTCAGCGTTGGCTTTTGCTCTTCTTCCCACGACATGCCTTCGTACGAGTTGTGCCCAATGAAGCGAGTCGGATTCAAACGCTTAAGCTCAGGCACCTTCTCCATGGTCTTGGCAAGCTCAATCGCAGTCTTACGACGGCGCACAAACACGATAGCTCGAGACTCGTGCGTGAAGTTCGCCTCTTTGATGCATTCGGCCACACGAAGAACTCGAGAGGACACGTTCTCCGTCTCAGGAATCGCGCCTTTGGAGTATTTGCTGTCGAACGCTATGACAGTCGAAAGCAAATGCGCCTTGTAGTCGGGAAAGATGAGCGCATACTCTTGTCTGACAGTAGGAGACGAGGCGAAATTCATGCTCTTGAAACGAGAATACAGCGCTGTTGCAACATGAGCGGCTCCATGGATCGCCAGATCAAAGAATGAGCTCACAATAAGGCGAGCATGCCTTAGCAGCAGCACTGCGTCAGTAAATTTGAGGTCGTTTCCGTATTCTTGTTCTCGCTCCTGCAAAAGACGCAACCGCGCCAATAGCTGGGTGAGCTCCATGTCATCCATATCAAAGTTTGCCCCGACAAATGTCACTTCATCATCGAGCGCCTCAGCAATACGATCCAGCAGCGCCCCAACATACTTTTTCAGCTGAATGCGTAGCGTCAGCTCTGCTGGAGACGGCTCCACCACAACCCACTGTGCATCCTTTGTCGCCAAAATTGCCTGGAGATCCTTGGCCCGAATCGTCGGGGTATTCGCTCGTGCGCCAAAGCACTCCACGAGTCGATTCAAAATCTTCTGGCCGGATTCAATGTGTTTCGCTTCGCCAAAGGGCGACGCCGTCAGCGCCAAGATCCGAGGCTGCGATTCGCCAGGCGTGGCGACAATCTTCTGCAAAATAGACCGGTACGGGTGATCTCCAGTCGCATGGTGCGCTTCGTCAAACACCATGATGCAGAAGTCCGACACGTCGACGACACGATTGAACAGGAGATTCGCAAAGTACATGGGTGTCACCACGAGCGCGTTGAGCTTCGAGTCTTCCACCAGCCGCCTCTTTTTTGACGCGAGCTTTGCAGTGTGCTGACCAGATAGCTCCAATACGTTCAGGTCGGACTCGCGGCGGAGGTACGCTGCCTGTTGCGTCACTAACGGCCCGGTTGGGACGAAAAAGACCGCGAGCAAGCCCGGGTTTAGCCGAACCATATCGTCAATCACCTTGGCCGCCACCAAGGTCTTCCCGGCACCTACACATATCACGGACACGTCACGCATGCACTACATCCGCAGAAACGCAAAGTCGAGCTAGCTTGCGAAGTACCTGTCGGAAGATACACGATGGTGTTTTCAAACAGCGCTGACAACGCGAGCTCGACTTGATAAGGCCTCAGCTTGGTGAGCTTTCCTGACGGCGTGAATGAGCCCCAGACAGATTTTTCCGTCGGCATGATCACGGCCGATCGAGTTCTCGACAGAGCGTGCTGGCGTTTTGACTCGAACTGTGGCAAAGACGGCAAACCTCTTGAGCCATACACACTGCTTTCTCTGTTGTCATTCGTTCCCGAAAAGACTGCCTGTGGTAACGCAGTTTCCAACGTCACCGGCAAGTTGAGACTGTTCAGAGCGCTAAGCACAACGCCCCATTTGCGGATCGCATTCCCTTGGTCAGTGCTCTTCCTGAGAGGCGCACCTGACTCCAGCACGCATTCACATGCCTTCGAGTCGAGCAGAAATTCGCGCTCTGGCCGTTCATCAATCACGCATTCACCCGCAAACTTGTTTTGACAGCCACCGCAGAGCAGTTCAAACGGGATGCGTCCGCGCTTCCTCGCCTTGGTCGAGCGCATTTTCGTGAACCGCAGCGAAGGCGTCACGTGCGCATGCGTCTCGAGACTCCATCGAGTCTTCTCGACGCCTTCGTGTGCAGCCTCCCGCCGAGTGTACTCGTCATCAAAGAGGTGCTTGCGCAGCGCCAAGTGGTTGCTCGTTTCGTTCTCGCGGATGAAATGCACCTGGTCACCGCGCGCGAGCAGCTCCTTGCAGCGTCGACACCGGATGCGCCACGGAAACGCTACTGGTGGTGGCGGCGTGCTGACGTCGCTCGTTAGCGTCCGCTGCCTCTTCGCCATCGATTCGGAAGTGCGGGCAGCGTCACGAGCGTCGTCGTCTTGAGCGACACACACGCCCGCGTTGCGGTCCCACGGCGGCGCCGACGACAGCCCCGAAGACAGCCCCGAAGACGGCGCGACAGCCACCATCCACGGCGCTCTTGCTCTTGCTGCTGTTCTTCCGCGCTGTTCGATCTGTGGGCTGAAGCAAGTGAGGTCTTCTGTTCGGGTCGGAAACGTCGTGGTTTCGAAGAAGTGGGCTCGAATAGTCCTCATGGCTTCTATTTAGGTACCGAAGTTGAGTCTCATTTAGTACCCAGATACGTCAGTACTATTCATTACGCACCCTCATTTTACTATATGATGCCATGTCGTCCGAAGGTCGTCCGAAGGTG
>JAADVP010000884.1:0-13365 GCA_023335675.1 Globisporangium solare
CATTGTGTAGTTACACACTACACAATATAACACTGACCGTCACGTACAATAATTTGAAGTCTACAGTGACCATTGGGTACATGGACTGGCCTGATCACACAAGACTAGTGAGCACGCAGTTGAATTTTGCGGGGTTAGCACATAAATCAATGTACACCAGACCTGAATTCAGAGTGTATATTTTGCCGTATAGTATACGTGATTGGTCTATTTTTTTATTTTCCAATCTTTTTGCTTATTTTTTATTTTTGAATCTTTTTGTGTATTTTTTTACTTTTAATTTATCCTGGTGTATATTTTTATATTTCCTTATTTTTTTAGCAAATCAAAGTGCAGTATCAGCTGTTTTTCGCATTCAGTTATAAAGGATTATTACTGAAAGGAGGGAATGTGCTCTCGTTCGAGATTTTAGAGCCACAGACCGTTGGCGCATTTTACCGCGACCAAAGAGCTCTCTCCGCGTGCGCGTGTGTGCGTGTGTGTGTCTGTCTGTGCGGCCTCTGTTCGCGTGCGCGTGTACGTGTGCAGACCATAGTGCGTGGCTGACCAGTCGGCTCTGTTCATGCGGCACACGCCCGCCGCTGTTCAATTGAGCGAGTGAGACCCCAACGAGAAAAAGCAGTTGACGCGTCCTCCTGGATGGAAAACTCAGCGCCGTCCACGATGTCATCCACTGCCGCACTCTCAGCGCCAGCGCAGTCTGCGTTGCGACCAGAAGCAGTGGTTCCAAGCCCGATCTCGCTGGTGCGAGTCGCAAAGTACCCGACGGATCGGTCCTTCGGCATATCGCTGGAACAGCGCAGAGGCGTCTCGCCGCTCGATTACATGGCCGTGGTGTCGTACATTTTTCCCAACTCGCCAGCGGCGCGTGCTGGCGTACAGAGAGGTACGGCAATAGCTCGTGCTGTTGTGTGATGGCTCCGCCGGTCGTTGTCTCATTGTGTGTGATGCGCAGGGTGGGTGCTGCGATCCATCAACAATCAAAGTGTGCGCGGCATGCAAGTGAAGGATGTGGCGCTTTTGTTTCGATACCACCTGGAGGTGCGGTATGATGTCTCTGCATTGAAGTCTCTTGCGTATACTTGCTGTGATTATCATTAATGCTGACCCTGTATGCGTGGTGTTCTTGTGCGCAGATAGATATCGAGTTCGAGATCCGCTCGTACGATGCCAGCGCGCAGGTGGTGCCGCCGACTGCCAATCTAAACCCTTCAGCGAATGTCGTAAATGAAAATGGCGCCTCTAGTGAACACTGGGCAGGCTCTGGATTCGTGGGTAGCTCTATCCCGCACCAGCAATCGAGTCCTGCGCTTCCTGTGAGTCCGCCTGCGTTCTTATTGGCGGCGCTATCATCAGGTCCTCTGCTGCTGTCGCCATTGCTGGCGCCGCCAATCGCGACCAACGGAACCGCGAGCTTCACACCAGGGCGAGTCATTTCATCCCCTGGAAGCTCGCTAGGTGTCGCTGCTCCAACGACAGCGGTATCTACGCCAGCACCAGCACGACCACGCACTCTCGCAGCTCCGGCACTCCCGACACTCAATGGATCCCAATCACAGGCTCCTGTCGAGCATGTCAATGGCGAATCGAATCCCCAGCAAGCGCAAGCGAAGCCTACTACGCCAACGATTATACACCCAGCGCCACTGCCACCGGCGACTGTCCACACGGCACAGACAGCGTCAAGTGTGGCAGCTCCGGATGCAGCTCCGACTACGGCAGCAGTGGACAGAACGTCACCTGTTCACCCCTTAGCACAGCAGCAGCTAGCCACAATTTCCAGTGACAGTGATTCGAAACTTGACGGGGCTAAGATGAGTAGCGCAAAGGCAGAAATCGCGACTGCGTCATCAGCGAAACCGGTTAGAGCACCGCAAGCTTCGGTCCGATCTCCGGCTCCTGTTAGAGCAGCTCCAAGCGGCAAGCAGTCTGTGGTTTCGCCTCAAGAAGCAACGGCAGCGACGCAAGAACAGAGTGCTGCTCCTCCGGCCCAAGCCGAAGTGATTCCGCGCCCCAAAGTCGAGCCTGTGGTGGCTTCCCCCACCCAGCCACCAAGCGTTGGTGCTTCACAAGCATCGAGCAATATAAAACCACCAGCAATCTCCATCGCCAGTCCCTCGACAGATACGGCGAGACCTTCTCATTCTGGCAAGAAGCGCGCACGACCAAGAGGATTGTCTGCTTCTTCGGCCTCATCGTCGGACGAAAGGATCGCGAAGACTCTGTCGCACGGCGGAACAATCACACCACGCAACCGGAACACGATCGCCGACGAAAGTGAAGAAGATTCAGACCACCCTGGAGCGCGCCGTGCAGTCGGTACGCATTTCCGAGCTCTAGTTTGTACATGTATATGCCAGCACCTTGATGCTTACAGTTCACTGTTTTCTTTCCATGCTCGATAGACTCCATTCAGCCGCGCTGGTCGCCGCAGCACGATCCTCCTACTCCAACATCAACAGCCTCGCGCCGGAACGCTCGTCGACGAAACAGCGGCTCTGGTGGGGATAGTACGAGACGCTCGCGCAATAGCCTCACAGCCGACCGCCTGGTCTCGATGGGGTTCACGCGCGAAGACGCGAACGCGAGTGTGCTGGCATGCGGCGATAATCCGGACAAGTGCATGGTGTGGATCGTGTCACATTTGGAGGAGAAGCAGTTTCTAAGCGACTTGAACCAAGCATCAATCGAATCGGAACTGTCCAAGCGCGCAGAAGAGAAGGAGCTGAAAGCGCAAGAGCACGAAACCATGAAGAAGGCCAAGGCGTTCACGGCGCTCTTCACGACGGTGCGTTCTATTGCTCTGTGTGTGTGTAAATTCTGTCAGTGAAGCAGCCCATTTGACCCTGCGTGCCGTCTATGCAGTCGTACATGTTGAGTGCCGACTCATCGGCGACCAAGTTGAAAGCCATGCTCTCGGACGCCATCGGCAACGTGGATCCCGACAGTTTGCTGCGCGTTATGCTCACGAAGCTTTTGAAACTCGAAGCGCAAGCGATCAGGTGGTACAAAGAGGCATCCAAGTGCTACTTGCTCCAGGTCGCTGAGCGGTTAGAAGCGAGCTTCGGTGCGCACGACGTGCTGCAATGCTGCTCCAAGGCTCGCAACGCGGCCACGTCGTCCTGCGTGTTTGTTGCGATGCTGCACGACGAGGAGCGCCATCTGAGCAAGGCGCTGTTCGACATGCCCGAGAACCATGGCGGCGTGCCGGTTGTGTTCCTCAAGGCCGACAAGGACATGCAGTTCAGTCTCGACGATGACGGCTTTGAGGTCGTGGAGCTTGACCTTACCGGAGACGACTAGCGACGAGTTCGTAGTTGAGAGTGCGTGGCTAGCTATAGTTTGCTGTAAGGAGAAACAGTTGAGAACGCCAAAGCGACTGTGAACATGGCGAAATGACATGAACTATTTAGGAAACACAATGGCGCTGGTCTTCATCCTGAGCCGCCTGGCTAGTGCGTCACGTAGATGCCCTCGCCGGCAAACCAGAGCGAGCTCTCGCGCTTCTCGGACGTCGCGCTCACTTCCTGCTGCCCGTTGATCGGACAGCGCGGGCAGTTGCTGTCATCAAAGCGAGCGTGTGGACCCGTCACCAGGTACTTGCCTGTACCGGCACTCTTTAAACGCACGATCTCGCCGCGTTTCCACTGACCGTCGTCTTCGCACTGGTCCGCTGCGCTGCACTGCTTGTTTTCTTCGCACTCGACGATCCACGTGTCGAGTGCATCGCCCTCGCCCGCGACGCCAAAGCCGCTGACTTCGTCGTGGCCCCCGGTGAGCGGGGCGCCGAAATTGTGCGTGTGCAGATTGCGGCGCGTCGGCACATGCTCGAGGCGAATCGTCGCTCCACACTGGATCTTGTCGCCGACGACGCATCCGGCTTCGCCGTCGCCTTCCTTCACGAGCCAGTAGCTGTTGCGGTCGTTGCGCGAGCCGTGCGCTGTGATCGACTGCTGGCCACTCCCGCCGCCGTACGCGATCTCGTGCGAGTGCAATCGGAAGCGCGTCTGCTCGTGCACAAGCTTGATCGAGCTGCCGCACGTCACGTACTCAAACCCGGTGGGGTCTGCAAAAGGCACGCAGCGAGTCAGTTAGTGATCCACACACATATGAGCGCATTATACATATTCTCATCACGTACACGTCAGGTCTGCCGACGAGTCCTCCGCGCACGCCGCCTCGCAATTGAACTCGTGGTGGTCGCACGCGACTTCGCGCACGCGACGTCGGTCTTCGCACTCGCAGTAGCCCGAGAGACCCGACGCGATGGTCTTGGAGCACGCCGCGTCGTTGTGTGGCTCTCGCACGCCGTGCGGATCGCATCCTCCGGTCGCGCGCCATCGCACGCAGTGCACGTTGGCGTTGCCGTGGCTGTGCGCGTGCGCGAAAGACGCGGTGCAGTCCAGAAGCAGCACGGCGCACGCCACGGCCGCCGTCGTCATCGTCATCGTCATCGCGCTCCGCATGCTGAGAGCTGCTGAGAGCTCAAGTATCCAAATGTTGCCGCGTGGGCAGCAGCTACAAAGTGGGAGAGAGGGGAGGGGGCACTATAAGCTGAAATAATACCGGTATGATACTGGTTCATACCGGCTAACACCACCCGATTACTGGCCCGTGACACCTTTCGAGGCGACTAGAAATAGAAACGTTTCTTCCAGAACGAGCCTGGCTCATACAGAAACAAGAGCAAGATGGCCGCGAAGACTGTGTTGATCACTGGCTGCAACCGCGGCATCGGCCTCGCGTTCGCCGAGCACTACGTGAAGCAGGGCTGGGAGGTCGTCGCGTCGGCGAGAAGCGTGGAGAAGGCGTCGCAGGAGGTACGCTTTGCTGCAGAGTTTGGCTCGGTCGATGAGCGACTGGACGAGACTGACAGCCGTGGATGGTGGTTGTTGCGTGAATTGCATGCAGCTCAAGGACCTCACCCCACGGGAGCTGATTCCGATCGACGCCAGCGACGAGCAGTCTATCTTGAGTGCTGCTGAAGTCTTGAAAGACACGCCGATTGACCTTCTCATCAACAATGCCGGCATCTTGGAGCACAAGGACATCGAGAGCACCACGAAGGAAGACCTGATGCGCCAGTTTGAGGTGAACGCAGTGGGGCCCTTCCTGATGACTCGCGCGTTTTTGCCGAACCTGAGACTCGCTGTGAAGGCGAGCGGCATCGCGTTTGTGGTGCAAACCACGTCTCGCATGGGCAGTATCGCCGACAACTCGTCGGGTGGATTCTACGGCTACCGTGCATCGAAGACGGCGCTCGACATGATCACTTCGAGCTTGGCGATCGGCCTGAAGAGCGAAAAGATCGGGTGCCTCTTGCTGCATCCTGGATACGTTGCGACGGAGATGGTCTTCAACAAGGGCAACGTGACGCCGAAGGAGAGCGTTGTCGGTCTGACCAAGATCATCGAAAATGCGACACTGGAGGACTCGACCAAGGTGTTCCACTTTGAAGGGTATGTGCTGCCATGGTAAACAGACGTCGCAACAGGTATCAAACCAGCATCTGACGCGACACATTTCGAGAATAATAAGGTGCCGCCACTTGGTTCAGGCATGCTGACCGCCTGAACAAAATCTTTCACTGTTCGCGTTGCATGCGTTTATTGCTGCCGCTGCCACCGGCGACCTCATTCCATTTGGCTTGTTTCCACTGTTGCATGCGTTGCTTGAAAATCAGATTTGCCAGACGCAACAATTCGAGCCGCATACTGGTCACCTCCGCTGTATTCAGTCCATAGTTTGAAGAAGCTCGTAGCCCAGCAACGCGACTGTAATGCACCCATGAAGCCGGTCAACGCACCTTCTGCGTCTGTCAACACGACTCCAACGTGTTCTGCTTGATCGTAAAGCTGCTGCATCTCTTGTTGCGCTGTGTCTACATGCACATTTTAACACACACGCCATGTGCATCAGACACATCACGAGAACAAAAAAAACAAGGCGTTCTCTCTATTCGCAAGAGCGCGTTTTCCGCGCGCGCACGCACCCATTTGCTGGACGCTGCCGTGCGCGCAGCAGCAGTCGCTCGGTCGCATCGACGCCATTTCGCGCATCCGCCATCTTGTCTTTGCTGGTGCGGAACTAAGCGAATGGCAACTTCAACCAGCGAAGGGAGAAAGGATTGACTCAATTTTCCAGAAAATAAGGTAACTTTTAACACAGAGCGAAATAGTTGGGATTAAATCAGGTGAATTTTAGAGCACATAATTATTAATACTGCGCCTGGAGCAGCATAATCAGGACGCAGTTCTGGCTAAAAAGCCCTCAAAGTACCACGTGATTATGCAACCCTCTATGCATTTCCGCAGGTATTTGCACTTCCCGGTCCGGGTTTTGTCTCGTTTGAAACCCGGGTCGAAAACACACAAAGGTGTCTCGCTTGTCACCAATCATATCGAGCGCTGTATCGTTTCTATTTCTACCTATTTAGAAACGGCATACCTCACTTCCCCAAGAGCTACAGAACGGCAACGAGACACGGAATTGGCGGAAGGAAGCAGCAGCTCGAGGGAAGCAGCTCAAGGAAAGCAGCGCACTCGGCCTTTTAGCTACATAGAAGACGACCATGGGCGTCCCCGCGTTCTACCGCTGGATCCAGGAAAAGTACCCGAAATGTGTCGTCGACTGCGTGGAGAACCGCGCCGTCGTGCTCGAGGGCGAGCACCACTACGAGCTCATGGACACCACGGGCCCCAACCCGAACGGCTTTGAGGTCGACAACCTGTACGTGGATATGAACGGGCTTATCCATCCGTGCGCCCACCCGGAGCACGGCGAGGCGCCAAAGACCGAGGAAGAGATGTACCGCCGCATCATGGCGTACGTGGACCGACTGGTCGCGGCCGTGCGTCCGCGACGAGTGCTCTACCTCGCGATCGATGGCGTCGCCCCGCGCGCCAAGATGAACCAGCAGCGTGCGCGTCGTTTCCGCGCCGCACAGGAAGCAGAGCAGCGCATGGAGGTCGAGAAGGAAGCGCTCGAGTACATGAAGGCGCTGGGCCACAGCGTGCCGTCGAAGCAGGAGAAGCCGTGGGACTCGAACGTGATTACCCCCGGCACGAAGTTCATGTCGAAGCTGGCCAAGTACATGCGATTCTACATTCGCGACCGCATCAACAACAATCCGGCATGGAAGTCCATGAAGGTACGTAGAGCTCTTTGCCATGCATTGGACCAGCTGATGGGTACAGAAGTCGCTAATTAATGTGCTTTGCTTTGTGTTGCTCTCGTAGGTTATCTTTTCGGATGCTGGTGTGCCGGGTGAAGGCGAGCACAAGCTGATGCAGTATATTCGTGTGCAGCGTTCGCAGTCCGGGTATGATCCAAACCAGCACCATGTGTTGCACGGTCTTGATGCCGATCTCATTATGCTTGGGCTCGCGACCCATGAAGTGAAGTTCTCGATCTTACGTGAAGAAGTGCTTTTTGGCAAGCAGAAGTACGAGCGCGAGCGCGAAAAGCAGAAGACGGTGCTGGACGCCAATGGCGTGCCAGACCACAAGCGCAAGCGTGGCGACTTTGGCGAGCACGATGGCGACCTCATCCCGTCGGACCAGAAGCCACTGCAGTTTTTACACATTGCGACGCTGCGCGAGTACCTCAAGATCGAGTTTGAGGTACGAACGAAAAGCAGCAGGTGTCGCCAACCGATTTCATGCCTATCATACTGACCCATTGTGTGCACTTGTACAGCCACTCTCCCTCGTGCTGCCGTTCGAATACGATTTCGAGCGCGTGATCGACGATTTCGTGTTTCTGTGTTTCTTTGTCGGCAACGATTTCCTGCCGCACTTGCCGTCGCTCGATATCCGCGACGGTGCGCTCGATTTCTTGATCTTGATCTACGCCAAGTTGCTGCCTGCGATGGGCGGATACTTGACCAACACCGGTGAAGTCGATCTCGCGCGTGTGGACGTGATCTTGGCCGAAGTCGGTGCTGTTGAAGACGTGATTTTCCAGCGACGAGCGCTGAAACAAGACGAGAACGAACGACGACGTAAATCGCGGATCTCGTACGAGAAGCGCGACCAGATCGCAGCTGCTGCGGCCAAGAACGATGCCGTCGAGATCATGAAGAAGCGACGCATCGACAAGGATGTGATCGCTGCCGATAAGAAGTACGGTGGACTGACGCCAGAGGAAGCTGTGAAAGCGCGCATCAAGGAAAGCGTCGAGGCACAGCTCGAGAAGTATCGTGAAGAAGTCCAGGATGTCGTCCGACTGGGCGAACCAGGTTGGAAGACGCGGTATTACAGTGACAAGATGAAAGCCGACGATATCGAGCACGGTGGCGGCCGTGAAAAGGTGTTCCAGAGCTACATTGAAGGGTTGTGCTGGGTCATGAAGTACTACTACTCGGGTTGTGCGTCGTGGCAGTGGTTTTACCCGTTCCACTACGCTCCGTTTGCGTCGGATCTGCGCAACATTGATCGCTTCACGATCTCGTTCAACGAGGGCCAACCGTTCCGACCGTTTGAGCAGTTGATGGGCGTATTCCCGTCTGGCAGTAGCCACGCGATCCCCAAGCCGTATCGCTGGCTCATGTCGGAAGAGGAGTCGCCGATCATCGACTTTTACCCGAAGGATATCCCTGTGGACCCGAATGGCAAGGCCATGCCATGGTTGTGGGTCGTGCTGCTTCCGTTCATTGACGAAAGCCGACTCTTGGAGGCGATGCAGGCGGGGAACGCGCAGCTCACAGAGGCCGAGAAGAAGCGCAACAAACGCTTTGGCCGCGAAATCGTATTTTTCCACTCCAAGTACCCCGTGATCGACGTGCCACCGACGGCTGAGAACCTCGAGGGCATCGCGAACCCAAAGATCTCGGAATCGTTCAACGGCACGCTGATCTTCGTGGACTCGGTGTATTTTCCGATTGGATGCATCGTGCCGAGTCCGGAGAAAAGCCAGCAGCACCTGCAGGACATCCCCAACAACCAGTGCTACAGTTTCCAGTACCGCCTGCCTCCGAAACAGACCCACGTGTGCCGCATCCTCGATGGCGCGATCGCACCGGCGCCCGTGCTCGTGTCGGACCAGGACAAGCGGATATCGATCCCGTTTTTTGGCAAAGCCAACATCAACATCATCGATCTGGCAGGAAGCGTGAGCGCGCTCACGAACGTTCACAACAACTCTGGCGGCCGGGGTGGCGGTCGCGGCGGGGGCTACGGTGGTCGCGGCTTTGGCGGCCGTGGCGGCTACAACAACCAGCAGCAAGGCAACTACTCGAACAACAACCTGAACGTGAATCGCTACAACCACGACCAGCAAGGCGGGCAGCAGTACAACCAGTACCTGACCAACGGATCTGGCCACTGGGGTTCCCAAGAGCCTCGCAACAAGCGCGGCCAATTCGGAGCTCACAACTCCAGTGGCTACGGTGGTGGTAACAGCCACAGCAACCAGAGCGGCAGCTCGTACGGTCACCGCGGTGGCAATGACTACCGCAACAACAATCAGTCACGCGGTGGGTACGGCTCTCAGTACGGCAACAACAACAGCGGCAGTCGTGGTGGCGGCTATGGCGGCCGCGGCAGCAGCAGTAGCAGCTACGGCAGCAACGCGCCACGGAGCGGACCGAGCGGCGGCGTTCGCATCCAGTCGGCCTTTGGTGGCAGCTTACAGCCAGCCCAGGCGTTCCCCTCCACTCATGCGGCTCCGCCTCCTCTTCGAGTGCCGCAAGGCATCGAGGCGCTGAAGGCGGGACTGCGCAACATGCACCAGCAGCGCGGATCGCTACCGCCAAACCAGCAGGGTGGCGGTCACCACCAGGGAGGCGGCGGCAGCAACTTCACCCGCTACGACCGCTAACTTGCGTTGTCCAGCAGCCATTTGTCCGAAAATCCGCTCGCCATCCATTCATTCCCATCCATTCTTCTTTATCCATCGATCGCGTTCGTCATCACGCAGGTAGACCGGACTCCGCAGCGTGCGCGCCCCGCACTCCCATCGTTAGGCCCTTAGTCATCCCCCACTCTTCCGTGCCGGACCAGCAAACAGCAAGAGCGAGAGATAGAAACAACGACGCAGGAAGAGAGAAAAAAAATACCATTTGTGAACACATGAAGCATGTTCGTACCTTGTGCCTCGTTTGTGGTGCGTGGAACCACCTCTTTCTGTGTATTAGAAAAAAAAAATCGCGTCTTCTGCACGCTCAAGCTCAGACTTTGGATGGCTTCAGAGCTCAAGCACGGGGATAAAACAGCCACGAGATCCAACATGCTTCGTTTTCCTGAATTTCTGTGTCGTTTACCAGCATCAAAGCACGTTTTTCGAAACGAATGCGCACCGGACGCCAGCTTTCTCAAAAGCCAAACTCAGTGCAACGCTCCACTCGGCCGCTACTTCCAGAATGTGACTTCGCGCTTCGCCTGCGCGAGAGCGTCCTGCGTGCACGCTAGCGGCGTGTGCACGAGCATCTCGTACTCGCACGTCGACGGTTCGTCCACGCTCACGATCTCGTGCTCCTGGCCGCACGCCAGACGAACCCGCACCGACCTAGTTGAACACAGTTTTCTCCATGAGCTAAAGACGGCATTGTCACACACATATAAGAGCGGGAGCGAACAACAAACCGTTCGGGTCCGTTCCAGCACTTCTGGCCCTTGACAAACTGCATGCGCGCATAGTCCTTGTCGCCGTCGTCCGCGCTGCCCCACGCGTCCCACTTGCCCAGCAGCGTGTAATCCTGCTTGATGTCGCGGAAGGCGCAAAACTTGTACGTGTATTTCTGTCCATTTTTCACGCAAACAGCAGCAACAAACGCGGCTCCGATCAGTACGAATCCCCCCGCAGGGACAAGGAAAACACGCGTCCGGAGTTGCGACTGACCTCGATTTTCTTCTCGATGCACTGCTCGTTGAGCGCAAAGAACGCGCGCTCGGGGCCGTAATCCTTCGCCGCGGCCTCTCGCTTTTCGTCGCGCGCGCGCGTCAGCTTCTCAATGTCCGCATCGATCTCCTGCACCACTATGCGCAACGATTCCGCTTCGCGAGACACCACGGATTCGTCCAATTGCGGGCTGCAGGCAACACACAGAGACAGAGAGTCAGAGATCAGCACAATGGCTCCCTGCATATGTCGGAGCACGCGGCACGTACAATAAATAGTTGTACGCAAAGATCGGTGCGTCCCAGGCCACTTTGGCGCCCCAGGCCACCGAGTGGTAGGCGCGGTACACTTGACCGTCCCCGAGTCGCCGGAACCACGGCGCGTGCAGCACCGACGCCTGCAGCGACGCAAGGGACGGCAGACGCCGTCGGTCCACTTTGAACGTGATCACGGCCAGATCCCAGATCGTGCGCGGGAAAAACAGCACAAGCTCAACAACGCCGCGCACGGGCGAGACCACAAGACCGACGGCGCGAAGCGCGTAGAGGCCGACGCGCTTCCGGCCGTCAGCGTCGCCGTTGAACAGCGGCCCGAGAAAGTCCTCGCGCCGCATTTGGTCCACAGTTTTCGGCTTCTTCCTGCGGGCACAGGGATACAAAACAGCAATATAAGTATCGCATCCTCAGCGTCCAAGTCACTCACGCTTGCAAAAAAAACATACAACCAACAAGATCGACACACCTCTTGACGGTAGTGGCGCGATCCAAGCGCAGGTAGTCGGTGAGCGAGACCCGCGTGCCGTCTGCGAGCTCCACTTGCGCCTTCACGTTGTGGCTTTCGGCGTCGACTTCCTCTGAGGACGTTGTCGCCTGCGCGTCGTCGTCATTGGCAGCTTCTTCTTCGTCGAGGTCATCCGCGCCTTCGCTGTCACTGGACACAGCTGCTGCTGCCTCGCATGTCTTTCCGGACGCTTCGTCGGCCACACACACGGTCTCTTCGTCCGCGCTGCCACCATTCTCATGCTCGGCCTGCTGCTCAGCGGTAGCTTGCGCTATGCGAGCGAGTCTGAGTCGGATCCGGTTTTCTTTCCGCTCCTCGCGCGCGCGATGCACAGCCACACGCTGTCTCAGCTTCTCCAGCACCTGCAGCGTCTGGTCCGTCTCCTTCTCGGCTTCCAGTGCGTCGTCAAAGTACGCCTTGACTTCGCCATCGATGATCGCCTGGCGCTTGTTGAAGCCGGCTTCGACCGCGGCAAGTTTCGCCTGCGCCGCCGCGCGGAACGCCACAGCGTCCGCGGCGCACGTGTTTGCGCACAGACCCGCATCGTCAAACTCGTCCGTACCGTCGCAGCAATCGCAGATGCCGTCGTTCACGCGAGACGTCGGGATCTGGCATGAGATCGCAGCCACGATGAGAACGAACATGCGCCGCGCTGTCCACGCAACAAAAAACACTGGTTTGCGCTCACCTTTTTTGGGAAATAGCCGTCGTTGCCGCAGTAAAACACGCTCGAGAGCAAGTGCGAGCACGCCGACGTGCCGGGCTCGTCCGCGCCGTCGTCGCAATCGCAGTACTCGTCGTTCACGCGCGCAGCGCTCAGCGCTTGGCGCTTGCCGCGCACAACGCACTCGAGCGCCGCGTACTGCTGCTGCTCCTCGGGCGCCACGCCGCGCACAACAGACAGCGGCGCAGCAGCGCCCGTGGCCAGCGCCGACTGCAGCGCGGCCGCCGCCAAGAAGCAGTAGAGCGCACGCATCCGCATTCCCCTCCCCGTCCTGTTCGAGATTGTTGCTCCACGTAAGATGCCAGATCAGGCAATAACCGCTACTATTGGATAGAAATGTTGCATTTTGTCACATGTGTTTTGTCCAATCGGCGGTGAAGACGACGGGGTGTTGTTCAACTAACTAAATTCAATACACTAGCATTTATGGTGGTTGTGGAAAAAAAAAAAAGTAGCAGTTAGTACGGATCGTGCGCTGTGCCGTGGTGGTTGGGCTGCGTGCAGAGCACACTGCCGACTTTCTTGAACTTGGACACCTTGAAGAGGTGGTCCGGTTCGTCGTCCTTCGCGCCGCTTCTCCGGCCCGAGTGCGTGCGCACGTCCATGCCCAGGGGCGCGCGGGTGTCGCGCGGCAGCGGCAGTTTCTACATAACACGGCAAGGCGCAGCATGGGCACCATGCAGGCGAAAAGAACAACACACACAGGAGCGCACCCCTTTTATCTTCATGTTGCTGAAGTCCGGGTAGCCGGCGTTCTCGGTGCTAAAGGACGTGAACCGCGCCTGGATGACCGCATTGATGTCTTCGGATTATCTAGCAGCTCAAACGCGCATGAGCTACAAGCAGCGGAAGAGCCCATGATGCAACATACGATATGCAACCCCCCTTACTTGGACTTGACGCCGTAGACGAGGTCGTTCGTGGGGACGAAGCCCGCTTTGCTCTTCGACACCGGCTTGACAATGATGTCCGGGTGGTCATTGGTGAACTTGCGCGCCTCGCCTGCTGTGATGTACCTACAG
>JAADVP010000885.1:0-13353 GCA_023335675.1 Globisporangium solare
GTTCTAATCCCTTGTGATGAAGGTTTCAAACAACATGCGTTGTTGAGATGGTCGGGGCTCAATTTACCTTGTTACAACCGCCGTCCAGAGAACCCAACTGATCTACCACCTCCATTTATTAATCTGTATCTTTCATATTTTTTCTGCTAAAATGTGCAAAAAATCTCCCATGTTCTAAAAAAATACCCCACAGTGCATGGCGTATACCAAAAAGATACCCTTGAGCATGAGCGCTTTTATTCTCGCGCAAATCGCGGAGGATGCACCAGCAAAATGAAATGGAGGAAAACGCGCGCCACGTTTCGTTTCTATCCTGCTTCAACGCCAGAAAGACACGTGAAGCACATCCCCAAAGCCTTTCCACAGCTCACGCCAAATGGAGCGGACGCGAGCGATTTGAGCCACGGCGCTTGCGACTTGGATGCAAATACGCAACGGACAAAGGCTCGTTGTTTCGCTCTTTTGTGTTTGCTTTTTTCTTCTTGTTTTCGCTCCCCCGTGTCGCTGGCAAAGCACACGCGTGCGCTGTTATCTATCTATCCTGCAGCACGCATCGCTTTGCACACACGCGTGCTGCCTGCTCTTGGCCTTGTTTTGCTTTGTTGCTGTTGTTGAGCTTTGCGACATGCACTTGTACACACATACACGAAAAGCACGCACACACCACTACCGTGCGCTTACTTTTCGCTTCGGCGCGCGATCTCTTGCAGCAATTCGGCCGTCGAGAGCTTCTCGAGGTCGACCTCCGGCACGTCTAACCAGTCCACCGGGTTCTTGAGCACTTGCAGCGTCTTGTCTTCCCACGACCCCTTCTCAGGCTATTGGATATGCACAAGCGCACAACGAGGACACATGCCAAGAATTAGCCACATCCACAACGTATACAGACTCCTACACACATATATAACACAACGTACCGAGTGCATGTACTCCCAACGCGCCGTCAGCGGCAGCGACATGAGGATCGACTCGATGCGCGAGCCGGGCGTCGCGAGCCCGAACTTCGTGCCGCGGTCGTACATCACGTTGAACTCGACGTAGCGGCCGCGGCGGATCTGCTGCCACTCCTTTTGCTTCTCCGTGAACGGCATGTCCTTGCGACGCAGCAAGATCGGCAGGTACGAGTCGAGCATCGAGTTGGCGCAGCCGCGGATCATCTGAAACGACTCTTCACTCGTGTCCTCCATGTCGTCGAAGAAGAAACCACCGACACCGCGGCTTTCCTTGCGGTGCGGGATGTAAAAGTACTTGTCGCACGTCTCCTTCATCTCAGGGTACAGCTTTGGGTCGCGCTTGTCGAGTTGGATCTTGTACACAGCGTGGAAGTGGCGCGCATCCTCCTCAAAGAGGAAGCTCGGCGTCAGATCGGCGCCGCCGCCGAACCATGAGAGCGTCTGCGGCTTGCCGTCGGCGTCCAAGCGGCCGGTCTCCACTTCGAAAAAGCGGTAGTTCAAGTGGATCGTTGGCGCCATCGGGTTGCGCGGGTGCATCACGAGACTCACGCCGCACGCGTAGAACGGCAAGTCCTTGCCTTCTTCGAGGTCCTTGCCGCGCGACTTCATTTGCTTGATCGCAGCTGGGGGCAGCGAGCCGTGCACGACCGAGACACCGACACCGGCCTTCTCAAATACGTTGCCGTCTTGCAAGATGCGCGAGCGGCCGCCGCCGCCGTGGCCCTCGCGTTCCCACTCGTCGGTGCGGAACTTCTTGCCATCGACTTCTTCGATGCCCGCGACGATCTGGTCCTGCACGCGGAAGATCATGGCTTCCATGCGCTTGCGCGTCGGCGCGTTCGTGTCGAACTCGATACTGTCGCGCGGCGTCGTGTCCTTCGACAGCGGTGCGTAGAGGAACTGCTCGGGCGCCGCGAGCTTGCGCGCTTCCTTGCATTCCGACGGCTGGTTCTGCTGCGCGGCGTACACGCCGAGCGCCGCGTGCACGACGGCGGCGCCCGCGAGCCACGAGCGCGCCGCAGGGGTCTTGAGGAGCGTACGGAAGTGGCGCATGCTGAGGGGACGCAGGGCGGAGACGAAGGGAGGAACCGGGAGCTTCTGGCCTCTTGGTCAATTCGGGACTGACGATATCCTGCCAGACGCGAATGGATGTGGGCACTGGCGCGACTCGTCTAAGTGCGATTCAACTTGGATTGTGTCTATGCGACGCGCACCTACCTATTTTGTGACTGAAAAGGGGGCTTTTCGGATAAAAGAGAGAGAACATGATAGCCTGAAGAGCGGGCAATAGTCGGTCGCTGTGTTCTATTTTACAGTACACATGTCCTAAAACGGAATATGTACGAAAAAAGATCTTCGCTTAGGAAAATGACTTGGTTGTATGACTCATATCTCTGTCGCCGCCTCTGCAAAGACGAGCGCCATCGCTGGCTGGAAAACCTGCGGAACAGCATATTTATGTTACTTTTTCGTGACGTCAGAACCAAAAGACTTGTTACTTCCCACTTGAGTGACTTCTCGCGTCCCTTTAGTGACATCTGGTCCATCGAAAGACAAAAAGACAAAACAGCGCGAGCGGAAGAGGAAGCGGAAGAAGCCATGACGCCGCCGCACTTGCGCCCGCAGCACGCGACAGCGCGGCGGCACTTTGCCATGTCTGCGCAGTCAGCAGCCCCAGAGGTGTCTCTGCACCCGCGCAAAGCAGAACCGCTGGCGCTGAAGCTTGACTCGGACGACGACAGCGACAACAACCAAGGCGACGACGGCACGCCGCTCTCTCGCGATGGATACGAAAGCGAAGATGACGAAAGCGACGACGTAGACGAGGAGGAAGAAGCGGCGTTTGCGATGATGAACCAACTTCAGCTGCTCGAGTCGCGCAATGCGAGGCGATTCACGAGTGCTGTCGGCGCCGCTGCTGCTTCCCTCAGCCATGGCAACGTGATCGGCACGAGATCATCGTCAATGGTGAACTCAACAGGTATGGAGTTGAAACAGGCAGAGGAGAGAATCGCGAAGCTCGAGGCGCAATTGCTCGACGCAGAGGAGGCGATTTATCACTTGAAAGCAGAGAAGCTGCACGCGCTGCGCGATGTGGAAAAGCTCACGATCGCGCTGGAGGATCTCCGAAGCTCTCGTTCAAACGAAGCAAACAAGCCGAATCTGAATATATGGGAAGCCCAGAACAGCTCGTTCGAAGACAGCGAAGGTGGGCAACACCGTCTAGAAGGGATTTACGCAGATGCCAGTGACGATGACGGACACAATGTCGACGAGGGCAAGCGAAATGGCGATTTGCAGGGACGGTCGCCAGACGAGTTGCGAGGATATGTTCGTGAATTGGAGTGCCGTCTCGAGGATCAGAGCAAGGACCATGTGCTGGAGCAAGAAGAGCGCATGGCGGTGATCCGAGAACAGGAACTCGAGCTCCGACAGCTCAAGCAGGAGCTGGACGCAATGGCCGAGAAGTACGACGAACTGGTGGAGACCCAGCAACAGTCGCGCCAAGCGCATCTGCACTCGTCGACTTCGTCGTCATCCAGACAAGGAGACGCTTCCGCTGCGTCACCGTTTGGCTACGACCACGACGAAGCAGACGACGACGAAGAGCTTGTGCTCCATCGGGGACTGAAGCGTAAATCGTCGTCGTCCATGGACAGCAGCAGCAGCAGTGCGTTGTTTGAATCCGGCCACGGGAGTGCGTACAGCAATGAGACGGAGGCGCAGCATCCAACGACAAGCCCTGCTCGATGGCGCGAAGAGCTTGTGCGCCACCCGACGCCGCACTTCGACTTGGATTCGCCCGAAGTGCACTATTTGCTGCACTCGTGGACGACCAACCTGCAGAAGCTACAGTACCTGCGCATGTGGTTCACGCAGGTGGTGATGACGACGCCAAAGCGCGGCAGCGGCGCGTCGCTCCCTCCAGAGTTCCCATTGGGGGTCGAGCTTCCGCGGCTGTCGCCAGAGATCCGAGACGGCTTCCTCACGCTCGTCGTGCCGCTCCTGAGGAAGCAGACGCTCCGGGACATCGTTGTTCACTCGCGCCAGTACAACGACGCGTACCACACCGACTTGCGCATCCGGGTCGTCCCACGGACGCTTTTTTAAGCGAAACGACCCATGACCAATGATGATGCCGTTGAAGGCAGGCGAGATGGCCACCATACACGAGAAGTATCCATGTGTGAATGTAATGACTGCTATTAACTGCAAGACGAATAAACTTATGCATGCGTTTGATTAGCAACGACTGGACCAACACGATAGGAGGCGACATGTCATTGTCCATATGGACATCTCTGTAGCTGTAAGTGCTCTTTTATCCGGAAAAACTGATCACACAAGAGTTCATTTTTACCCAATCGGTAAAGCATCTCAGGCACATCGATTGGCTAAAAGTCGAATTTGGCTACACTGGCAGCCCCCAAAAAACTATAGCTGCAAGGACGACAGGCCGTTGTCAGTCTCAAAAGCTCTGCGCTAAAGCAGAGTCTCATCACTCGCTCTGTTGGTGGATCAAGCGCTCAGTCTACGGAAGCTTGCACTCTTTATATTCTCAGACCACATCCACTCTACAAAGCCCACTTTCTCCTTCCTTCTCGCTTGTGTATAAACAATATACGGCAGCAAAACACATGCACACACTCGATCTCGCTCTTCGGGCTTACGCTATCGGGTTATCTCCCTCTTTAGCTGCTCCTCGCAATGCCGTCAATTGGGAGCCACTCATCGAATTTAGGACGAGCCGAGGTTCGCGAGCTGCATCCAGTGCGACACCTGGTCCATGGTCTCCTGCTGCAGCTTCTCGCACCGCATCACGGTCTCCGTGAGCAGCACGATGATGTCGCTGTGCATCTCCTCCTGCTCCTTGCACCACACCTCGACTTCGTCCGAGAGTGTCGACGTCGACGAGCGCACGGACGCGTCAGTCGGCCGCTCGTCTGCGCCGCAGCCGTCGATGTCGTCCTTCAGGCTGCCGTTGCTGCTCGTGCGCATGGGCGCGACCGCGTACGCCGACGATTGCACGGCGTTGTCCTCGTCTTCTGAGGGGAAAAAGTGCTGACGGCTGTTGCCAGACGAGGCAGTCGCGTTCGCCGTGCGCGCCGAGTTGAAGCGCCCCGACGACGTCCGGCTCAGCGACGAGGACGCCACAGGGGACGTTGCGACGCTCGGAGTGGTGCGGAAGCCGAGCGTGATCGGTCGACGCGTAGTCTTGAGCTTCTCTACGATATCTTTGAACCCCATGGTCTCGACGTGGTCGTCATTCACGCTGAGCAGCTGGTCGCCGAGACGGCAGTTCGAGATGCCAGTGGTCACGCCGTTGGCTTGCTGCAGCACGGCGATCTGCGCGCCGATCTTGTTGGATGAGAAGTTGCGCAGCGAGATCCCGCACTCGCCGCTCACCCACATGACCGTGTAGTCCACAATGCGTGGCGCGCGGCGTCCGGACGCCACGACAGTAGTCGGGCGAGGCATGCGCTGCTGCTGCTGTTGCTGCTGCTGCTCTTGCACGCGCTTCACTGGTGCCGACATTTGGCGGAACATAGGCGGCGCCGCCAACTCGCCAAGATCCATGGGCAACCCTGTCGTCACGATGCTGCTGCGCTCGTCGACCATACTGTCCGCAAACGGCGTGAAGATGCTCTGTCGCCCCGCGGCGACGGCGCCGCCCATGCTGTAGTGGTAGCTGCTTTTGTTGCCGTTGCTGTTGCGCATGGCGCCGGTGCTGCCGCGGCTCGTGCTGTTGCTCATGCCGCTGCTGTCTCTGCTGCCGCCGTTTGTGGCGCCACTGCTGCTGCTGCTGCTCTCGGGTGCTCGGCTCGACTGCTGGCTGATGGCGCCGTACACCTTGGTGCTCTTCTCCATCTCGACGCGCAGCCGCCGCAGCTCCTCGATGAGCTCGGGCAGGCTGCGCGCGAACTCGAGCGACGCCTGCTCGCCGCCGATCACCACGCTCTCGCGGCGCACGGCGGCCGCCGCGTGGCCCGCGTCCAAGTGCGCAAAGCTCGTCGGGCTCTCCATATTCGTTCGAAGTACGTCCGTTCGCTCAACGGCCGCGATGCGTGCTGGTATATTTATTTGTATACAAATATGTATATATCCACGCGCGCACACACACGCACACGCAGGAGACAGGCAAAGACGCGGATGCTGGCGGAGCGCGAATGAGCGCGGCAAAAGAGCGAGTGCATGCAGGCAGGACGAGGGGCGAGCGGCGCGGGGGCGTCTACACATCCTCTATAAATGAATATATGGTGGAGAAGAACATGAAGTTTTAGGTGTAGTGCATGTGAAGTGAAACTGCGGAAATGAATACCATGGAGGGAAATGCTGTAGATGCACGAGACGCTGTGGACAAGGTATGGACCTACAATCGGACAGCTACGGTACGTAGGTGCTTGTCTGTGTGCTTGAGTGGCGGCGAAAAGGAGAGCGGGTTTGGGCGAGTCCGTCACTTTGTGGCTTTGTTTTAAACTTTTTTTTAAAAACTAGGTTTCAGTATGCTGCACGACCTCGCATCTGCTGCAAAGGACGTCTCCATATTGAAGCGCATCTGGCACATGTGCATGTCATGCGCAGGTGGCGTGCATCAAACGCGTATGCGAAGCTGCTGCGGTTCCTTTACTGTCATTTTTGAGGCGGACCCATTTGCATCGTGTGTGTGTAACAATCGCCTACACTGTCTACGTGGCATTCGAAGTGACTATTACAACATTCTGAGTCATAATGCTTTGGCAGTATAAAAGAGACCTGTTCTTTAAACGCTTGATCAGACACATCAAATAGAGCACCGTGAATTGTAAACGCTTGATTTAAATAACTCGCATGCACTAGAGAGTCACAATAGTCAATTCTCCGAGTCATTTTGGAGAGAAAGACCCAGTTTCAACAAATGAGAAAGGGGCTAAGGTCCAATCATAAGCGAATCACAAAACAAGGGGAGGTCTCCCTCACGTGCGCACTTGAAAATACACTATATGCACACCTTGTTTTGTCATTCTCCAGCGAGATTCTTCGTCGTCCCATTGACGACGCTCTTTCTGCACTTTGACACAGCGCCGTGCTTCAACATGGCTCACGTGACGAGCTCACTGAGTCGAGACCTGCGTCACGATGTGGCGGTGCGCGAGTCCCGAGTCCCGAGTCCCACTCACGAGTCAAGGTATTTGCGCTTTATTTTGCTTGTTTTTTTTTTTCAGCTTGTAGGTGACGGTAGGAGTACGGCGCCTTCCAATTCGAAGTGACCGAACGAGACACTTCCCAGATGAAACGTGGAATCAGATCGTGTGTCTGCAGACGAAGAAAGAAATCGGGACAATCGGATGCCCCACACTCGCGCATGCAGTCGCTTCATGCGAGAAGGCTTCCAAAATGCTCCGATGCGGGCTCTGCTGGATGTAACCACGTCGTTTATTACTGCGTCGGTTGTCTGAACCAAATCCAAACGGACCCTGGACACTCGGTAATCCAGCCTGGCGTAAGGCGGACCTACTAGCACACCAAGCGATGGCCGCATATGTACAGCGAGCGACCCAAGCCATAGATCATGATGCGATTCTACTCGCAGAAGTGGCAGCTTGCCTCAGCAATGATTTGGCAGCACAGTCATCTCAACATCGGTGGTCTCAGTGTTTAGGAAAGTTAGGTGTGCCTTAAATTCTTCCAAGGCTAATAAACCCGTCTTGTTTAATGCAGTGTTGGCGCAAACTGCTTGATACTTTCGTTGAATTGAACCAGAAAACCAAGTGTTCGAGCTTCCCGTCATGCCACTCTGCCAGCAAATAACGTTAGATTGCTGGTTGTGTCGACAACAAAGATGTGTAGTTTTCAGGCAGTCTTGTTGTTGCTGGAGGAGTGATGGTCGCTCGCAAATCCATTGCGTGCATGATTTCCAGCTTCTTCTGTTCGCCTTTGCCGGAACCACCACCTCTTGCATGTGAAAGCCGCGACTGCGTACTTCGTAATATAACGAGCGTATAGCAGCGGCCTTCATGGCTTCCATCCACTCGATGGCCAAACTGACTCGATGTACTCATGTTCCAGCATTTAGAAACCCGACAAATCTGTCTGCAAACGTTCGAAACCAGTCGAGTATCTGGAAAACGCCGGGGATATATGTGTGTGCTGCACCACAACGCTCTGCTTTATGTGCGTGTAGAAGGTATTTTCACGCGCCCCGCACTTGTATTTTAACAGACTGCGCGTGTGGGTGGGAAAAGCCAGCGCTGGTTGCTCACAGCGCCTGCCGTAGACGTGTCGGCAAACGCTGCGTGCGTTATCGCGCGTTAGCGCATGCGCGAGAGAAAAAGCCAGCGCCTCGCGCCAAAGTGCACCTTTGGAGAAATCCGAGCATAAAGGGAGCGAGCGGCGCAGCTGCAGCACCTCTACCGTCGACATGCTGTTGCATCCGCCAATACCCGTACTAATAGGTTCGAAGACTTTTTCGCAGTTTAAAGAGGCTATGGATCGCGATTTTTGCCTAAACCAATTTGGATCAATCCACGCTTATGCTACATAGAGAGGTCCAAAACGTCAACTCCCCTTGTGCACCACATGGTTCCCATGCATCGCTCACTTTACGGCTCACTATTGGGTGAAAAGACGAATACGCTTCTTGCATTGGCCGAAATCCATCCCACGTTGCTGCGGGTGCAAAGCTCGTGTCCACCTGGAGGATGACCAGAGAAGCCAGGCGGCGCCGCGCGCCTCCGTCCGCCCACGAGAGCGATGCGCTTGGAGACGCGCCTCTACTGGTCCGCCCCCATTCCGACCCCGTCCGCTGACCTCGGACTGCGTCATTTCGAATAGAGGCGGCGTTTGCGAGGCGAGGGCCAAGCTGACGATAGAGATGACGGACCACATGCGGACGCGAGCACCAGTGGCGACGCCCACTCCATATAAGCAGCAGCAGACGCGGAGGTTAATACGGCGACCCGGCTGCCGACGCGCGGTGAAGATGACGCTGCTGGCGGTGCTCTTAATAATGCTGGCGAGCTGCAGCGCGGTGAGCGCGCAGGACACCGCGATTTGCTCGACCGTCACGTGCATCGCGAACGGTGAGTCGTCGTGCAACCGTGCGACCGACAAGTGCCCCGTGTGCATGTACGCGATCTCCGGCGGGTACTCGTGCTACGACAAGATCGCCGGCGAGTGTCCGTATCCAGATCTGTTGCTCGTCTGTCGTACGTTTTCGCGCATTCTTGGCTTTTGCGTTCGTGAATTTCCATGGCACATGAACCTAATTTGTGTGCTATATATTTTTTTTTGCGTCCGGCAGCTCCGAAATCGACGCTGACACTAGCCCCAGCTACCGTGACGCCTCCAAATATTGTCGATACTCCCGCCCCGACGCCCTCCGTCACGCCAGCGCCTGCAACTGCTACTCCTACTAGTACTATTACTCCTGTTGTCACTTCCGTGGCGCCAGAGACTGCAGCTAAGAGTCCAAACTCGATTCAGAACAACCCCACCAGCAGCGGGAGCGCGGTAGCGTCCGGCACCAGCAACGGAGCGTCGTCGACCGACTTGAGCGCGACCGGAACCAGTTCTCAAACACCAAGTTCCGGGTCGGCCTCGTCTGGCGCGGCCTCCAAAACGCCTGCTGCGTCCCCGAACGAGACGGCCTCGCTGGATTCGAGCAATGGCGTGTCGACGGAGTCGACGAAGGTGTCGTCTCAGTATGTTAACGTTGCCGTGATCTCTGCTGCCGTGATCGGGACTCTGCTGGTCGGGGTGTTTGTCATGCACCGCATGAAGCAGCGACGCGACTTGGATGGCCTAAAGACCCCCGAGGATCCAAACAAGCAGTTCAACTTGCAGGTGGACGGACGAGGAGCGACGCCGGGGTACATGGCTGCACCTGTAGGTCGCGGTCGAGCAGAAAGCAGAGCTGCGGATACAAGTCGCCGCGAGCAAAACCTGAGCAGTCACTCGGACTTGCCCTCCCAGCTTTCGATGGCGAGCCTCACGTCGTCCACAGTCGAGTTTGCCCATTCGCAGTACGACTATGCGAGCGACGCGAGCTCAATGTACGCGCCGACAACCGTGGCGAGCGCTGCGATCGGATGCAATGCGGCCCGTCCGCGCCAGCAGTCTGTGCTGAGGGAAGACAAGGAATACAGTCAGCAGCAGCCCCGTTCGAACCGAACGCAATCTATCGGAGCGTCAGCGCAAGCTCGTCCCGACCGCGCGCAATCGAATGGATCCCAGGCGCTGCCTCGACCTCCGCATCAACCGGTATACCAGGGCGTCCGACGAAAGTCCAGCGCCGTGAGCCTCACGTCGGGCAACACGTACGAAGACGAGTACGACATTGTTGTGCCTGGCACGCTACGAGACGCGGACCGACGGAATACCGAGACGCTCGTGATGGACGGCCGCTTTGGCCAGATCTCCAATTTCTCCGAGCAGGACGTGCAAGCGCTGCACGACGACCGATTTTTTGCCAAGGAGCACGAAATCTAGACCCCCGAAAGATTGTACCACCAAAATCTATATGAAATCCGCGAACGAAGCGGATACAAAGCCACAGAGAAGAGGGCGCCGTGGAACGCGAAGCGTCCCGCGTAAAGTTTAAAAGCGTATGACGTAGTGTTGTTGATTGTCTAAATAGTGCGTTGGCTGTCATGATTGCCGTTCCGATAACGTTAAAGTACAGTAGATATGTATGTACCCCATGCGGCACAGAAAACCCCAAAGACGGCCTTGTTGCTGTAAAGCAAAATGTGAATCCTGGACGATCGTTTAGATTCGCGCTGCGCCAGCATCGCGCACGTGCGTCTGCAGCCATCTATCCACAGCGCGCGCTTCTCGCATCACCGCAACAAGTAACCAAGTGGTTTAAAGTCTCGAACGCGTGCTATTTGGTCGGAAAGTGTGCATTGCCGATTAGAATATATATATATATATATATATATGTGTGTGTTCTTAAATATTAACTTAGCTACTACAGGACGGGGACAACTCGTTTACATGTCCATGTCGAAGATCATGCCGTCGTCTTCGGGCGCAGCGGACGCGCGCGCGAACAGCGGATCCTTGAGCAGCACTGCATCGGACGCGAACACCTGCGGACTCCGGCTCGGCGCAAACGCGCTCGGCGGCGCGTAGTACGTGTTGTTGCTGCTGGACGAATAGTAGCGCAGCGAGAGACCTTCGTCATCATCGTCATCGTCGCTGTCGTCCGCGTCTTCCTGGCCCTTGAGATCGTCGAGTCCGTGGCGAATGGACGCCAGGAACGACGCGGTCGCCGACACCGACGTGGGCGACGTCGGGTCGTCTGTGCGTGTCAATTCCACCAGGAGCAGCTTCTCGTCGGCGAGGGAAAAGTCCACCGCCGGTGCGTACGCTTGGCCCGTGGTCGCTTGCCGCAGGAATGCGCCTGCAGGCTGCAGCGTCGGGTACCGCGACGGCGCGTTGAGCTGCGTGGTTGTGCTCATAGCTGTTAGCTGGTGGTGCTGTGGTGATTCGGGGGGCGGTGGTGGCTAGGGCGGGTGCGCGAGCGCGTGCCAATTGAGCAATGCCGGCCAGGAATAAACGCCACGCCCTCCCTCCGCCCTCGGACCTCCCTCCATGCGATCTGGTGCAATGCCGGTGCGGCGCCGCATTCAGCGCAACTGGCCTGTCGCGCTCGAGATTCAAGTTAATACCTGCTTAACACGATACCCCGTCAGATACGACATGTTATGTAAACATCCGCCGAACAGCAATAGAGAGAAGATACCTTTGGAAATCAATGTAGGCGGAAAAGTCGGTGAGACAAAGCGACGCGCCACGAAGACAACGAATGACTGGAGGTGAATATGGCTCGCCGCCGCATCTCCTCTTTCTCTCTTTCTCTCTCCATATTTTTAGTACCCAGTTGTGCTGCTTTATTATCCGGATCCCAAGCGCATTTCTGGTCCGCGGATTGGGCTTTCTGGGTTCTGCGCCCAGCCAATCACTGGCCGCGAACATGCCACAGTCAGCAAAGTTGGCCACGACGTGGAGCGCTCGCGCGCCCGAACAGAACAGCGCACGTCTGCTTCTTTCCTGCACTGCATGGAGACGAACGTGGAGAGAGATGGGCCTCGCGGTTGCTGGCGCCAGCACCTCTGGCAGCCCATTCTGCACAGGGAAAAGCAAGCGTCTGAGGATTCTCTTTTACATACGTTTTTTCTCTCTGGGTAGGTGGGTTTCAACGTGCCAACGGGATCGAATCTCGAGCCAGAAGTGATAGGGAAGGAGAAAGTCTGTGCTTATGTGGGAAACGAACCGATCTCGAAGCGATCAGCACGCAGAAGAAGCCCCGGTCGGTCTTATGTGTATGCTGTTTGTGCACATGCAGTCGAGATTCCTCTGTACTTGTAGCGCTGGTGGCGGATCTTCAACTGCAACGACAAGGAATAGAAAAAAATCCCAAGCTGTAGGAGAGGAGAAGAGAGTCTGCTACTACTGACTGCGACTGTACGTGATATTGTCCTTGGGCTCTCTGTTTCGGATCGAGACCACTGCTGCTGGTTGCACTTGCAGCTACAGGTTCAACTTGAATGGCGTGTTGTTGAAACGGCAAGCGGCTCGGTCTGCCCTCTGCAAAAGCAAAGCACACGTCCAAGTTTTGAGTTGTCATGCAACCGAGTTTATTAGATTTAGCACGACGTTGTCTCTCTTGAAAATGGAGCCAAGCGTATTATTACCTGCAGTAAATTAGCTAGGAATTAGTTATGACAGAATTGCACTATCGGCACATCACTTTTGGTGCTTCGTTTTGGTCTCGAATAGGCAACTGCAAGTGTGCGATTGGTGCAGCGAACTTGAACTTCAAGGCAACCCGCGCTACTTCAACCCACAGTCGCAAGCCACGCAACTTCAAATGGAGCCGCTCCATCAACAATCCATTCGCTCTTCGACTGGAACCTCGACAGCACTCGGGAATTCATTACAACGCCAGCTTCTGTTATTAGGACGGCATCGACTGCCTGGTTTGTGGATAACGCACTAGGAAATTAATGTTCTTTGAAATGGTCGCACGTTTGAAAGCGTCAAGCGAGTCGGCGCGCCGCCTTCGGACGAAACGCTGAGCGACTCGCCAGTGCTTGAAGCACTCACCGTTCCTTTCGAAGGATACTGTATAATACTTGACGTTTGTGTTACAGTATGTACTCTCACTTCCGACGCCCTGAAGAAATTATACCTGTCGCCCATTTATACCGACTGCAAAATCAAATTCCGAAGGTGAAGCAAATCCTACTCAAACGCATAAGAAATTCGACAGTTTTCAGCTTGGCGCCAAATTTGAACACGGATTCAGGACCACAGAATGGGGCGGTGGATGACCATCGCCCAGAAGCGCTCGCTCATACATCAGAGCGAGGTCGAGCCCAAGATGACCCAGCCGCAACTGGCCCAGTGGGCGGCA